>LPNX010066438.1:0-14374 GCA_001517045.1 Pseudotsuga menziesii | reverse complement strand
CGGGAAGGTGAAAAGGCTGGTTCTCAACCGCCTCATTGTAATCTATAAATTAATGTTTCAGTCGTGAATAGAACATTGAATCGGGAGTTATTACCAACAATTTATGTGCATGTACTGTAACTTGCATGTTTTTTATATTTATATTTTTTATTATTGGGGGAGTGGTCATACAAAATTTCATGCTAGATATGATATCATCCAAGTGGATATATAGTGTTATTATAGAAATAATAATGATAATGACATGTTTTAAAACTTTAATTAAAAAAATACAAAATGGAGCAATTAATAAAAATTATGTCATTTTATGCATGGTGTATGTGTACATTGTTTTTCACCATTATTGCATCCAAGGTGGTTTCTAGAGATGCTTTCTACAATCCACCATAAGGGAGAAGTGTAATTTGACACATGAATGAATGATAATAAAATTAAGATAGATTTATTCTAGTTTATTTAATAAAATTTGATTTTTTTCATGCGTCTTCATTAATCTTAATTTTCATTTTGTTCTCAACATAATCTAGATCCTTTGCAACATTGAAATGATTAAAACAATTTTTATTTTCTTTGCTATAATTCAATCGTCTTTTGCACCTTGAGCTTAAGCGGTTATTCACTTTCCGAAGGATTCTTTGTCAACAATCTCATAAATGAGAAATGTAATTTTGCAATCGAGATAACGGTGCGGTTCCATGAGAGAACTTACCTAATGAAGACTAGTCAGAAGATATAATGAGTTTCTGGCTTCAACCAGCCATAAATAACTAGTGTGAATATGGAGATGTTACTCATTGAACTGTATATAGGTTTGGAAGTCATATACATAAATAATTATGATTGATCATGTATAACAAAATTAAGAAAAAAAAGTATACTAATATATTTATATAATTTGTTGTTGGATTAGGGATTAAATAGTTGAGAGATAGTTATGGAATACAAGACAGTTTGGAATTTTTTTTCATCATAATATTAGTTAAATTGGTTAAGTGTGAGTTATCTATGGTTAGTTACTTGTTATCAATGAATAAATGCCATAGAATCAATCTCGAAAATACACTTGTCTCATTGGTACATAAAAAAACGTAGACTCTAATCCACCTCAAATCTCAAATAAAAACGATATTATTATTTTTATTGAAAATTATAATATTAAGGCAAACCTGTGCCGAGTCGGTGATTTATTTCATAATAATATATTGAAGCCGAGTCGGTGATTTATTTCATAATAATATATTGAAAATTATATACAAAGGAACCTGTGCAGAGTCGGTAGCCGTGTTATTTTTAAACCCATAACCTTCGGTTGCGTATCTGGAAATTTTGAAGCGGCGGGTACGTGGAAAGAAATCGTTGAATTAGCGTCTTCCTATTTTCTACTATTTGACGCTCACCTGCCATTCTTTCTTTCTAACGCGTGAAAACCGTAGGAGATTGTTTGGTGAAAGGTGGTGGATCATTCGTTGTGGCATCACGATAAGTCGAAGCCGATATAAAATTCGGCGAAAAGGTTCCTTGCGATCGAAGTAAATTCTGATACTTACACTATAAGTAAGTAGATCCATCCCTTCTACGATTATCATTCTCATCTCATCTCTGCTTCTCTCTATCAGATTAGAGCAAGTTGCAACAGTAGTTCTACTTCTAATTGAATTCATATAATTATAATAAGCTAGCTGCTATGCCTCATCCTCAAGGCGGCGATGGAGGTCCTCCGCCTCCTCACGGTGGATTTGTAGGGGGAGTACTTGGTGTTGTTACAGGTGGCTTGGATTTCATTCTCAGAAGACCCCGGGGTCCTCCTCCTCCTCCCCCTGGTCCTCCTCCTCCGCCGGGGCCTCCACCGCCACCCTAAATTTGATTTCTAGCTCGTTTATGTTGTAAGCTAATCAATATAGTCGTTAGAACTTTGCATGGTTGTGTAAGTATGTGTTAGACTTTCCGGTGGGCAGCTAGTTGTTTCAACTTTCAAGAGAGTGGAATGTGTAGTAAATAAGCAGGACGACGCCTTTCAGAATCGATCTGAATTGTGTCTCAGCAATATTAACATTACTGTTGTTGTATGAATGCAAATTAAGGGATCAAGTTATGGACAAATGGTTTATCCCAAATCTTGTTGTTTTAAATATTGCACATGAACGCTACTATCTGTCACTGGCTCTGTTTTGTCTTTGTTTATTGCTGACAGAATAGATTTCAAATATACAGTACAGAAGGAATTAGTCTGGACGTTGAGCAGAAGAAGGTTGGAATTAGACAAATAAAAGATTGATAGGCACAGCCATAATTCGTCCAATTTGTGATTTGCAAAATTGAACAAAATATAGATAAACGAAGGAGAGATGAGTCTAGTTTGATGTCTTCTCTAGATTGAACATATGGTTTAATTTGGGGTTTGAACTTCCACTACTATTGGCATGGGATTTGAACATGGGTGGTTATATATTCATTGACCAAACTAATATTACTGATTATGTTAGAGTTATTGAACTTTATTAATTTTGGCCTTATTTTTGTATAATTAATGTTATATTTCAAATTAAGTACACAACTGTTTATATGCATGCTTCAGCTACGCGTTAAAACACACACATGCCCTATGTGCTGCCCTAAAAGTGATAAAAGACCACCTACCAAACCGATATGGAGCACTGTCGAAAATATACCACATGCATTGGAGATTCACAGAAAGTTGATCGTCAGAGTTGTCAGTGTGCAATACCTTATGCAAGCACCATTGTCTTAAGATCTCCCTCCTTTTCAACTTTGACTGATATGGCAAATTCCAAAGTTCAAAGAATTCTTTATAGAATTGATTAAACTTTTTTTTTTAATTACTAGAACAATAACTTTTCAGTAGTATATTTAACAGTTTGTAAGCCAGTTTTGAGCCTTGTCAAACCAATAAACAACCCTCTCCCATAGATTTTGAACTTATAACCTCCATAAAAATAACATAAAAAGGGTTTTAAACTTAACAAAAAGATCAATATATCTCTCATGGTTTGACGCCAACATGTATCTGAATATACCAGTGTGGCTTTTCCCCCAAACAGAATGAAGTCTTTTGGGAATTAGATATCACAAATCCTGCTTCCGCTTTAAACAATCAAAAGTCCAAACCTCCAACTGAATTTGGACTCTTACATATACATATTTTCCAAAAAAAAAATACTATGAGATTCTGTCCAATTCCTCAACTTGAGAGTATGCAAGTACACTCCTTAAAAACCTGGACCAGTGACAATACTCTCTGACAAAACATATTTAAAAAACTGAAAAAACCATCAAATTAATGCCTATTAAGAGCTTTAGAAACCGAATTCACCTGGATCAACAGGTCCCTAGTGTCAACGACCATAGGGCTGAAATCAGTGGTATCATCTAAGGTGGAATTCACAACACTGTAATCCACTAGGTCTATTGTATTGCCATGTAAGTCCGCTGGCAACAACGCGGAACTTTCCGGTAGGCCTTGAGAGATAGAGTGTAAGGAACCATCACAAGAGACCACAGAGGGGAAAAGTTGAGTCTCCCATGGGGAGTTCGTACAGGCCGCTATGTGCCCAACCAAAGTCTCCGATGAGGCAAGGGCGGATGCCATTTCTGTCGTTTCCCTCTGATTCTAGTCATTTCTGTTGTTTCCCTCAGACTCCCAGTCGTGTAAGCTGAGCAGTTGGCTTCCCATTTCTTGGGTGAAATTGCAAGTTGCAGCAATCATTGCAATATTAACATGGCTTCCATAACTCTTCCCAGACCTTTGATGAAGAGTCCAGTTGGCCTGCAAAATCCATGTAGCTAGAGCTTCTGCCAGGTCGGAGAGTCATCATCCCGTTGTTGAGAAGCTCCCTGCAATATTCCAGCGCCCCGGCCTCACGAGCCCCCGTAGCCCTCTGCCTTCTATTGCAACAGAGTCAAGACAAGATAGCCACGGCATGCTCTCTACTTCTGTAAGCCCCCCATTGAAGCAATCTAATCAGGTCCCCATGATATCCCTGGTTACTTATCACCGTTCTCCCTTCCAATACATGGTCATAATGTTCAGAATACCAAGGGGCTCTTCAAGGGTATCATCAGGGACTCCTATGTTGTTGATCAAACCCCCAAATAACAAAGGTATTGGCCCCGCCATTACAGTATTTTTCTTATTATCATGGTAGAAACAGAGAATGTAGAGCACCGTAATGGCTACCTTCCTAGCTCTGTGCAAGTAGGTAGCTTAACAACGACCCTTGTCGCATCCGAATGTATTAAGATTTGGTGTTTACCAAAACTCTATTCTTCAAATCAGAGATCAAACTTAAAAACCTAAAAAGTATGAACGAACGACGGCCCACCAGCCTGCCCGCCAAAATAGCATACAAAATAGCATACAGCCATCCTTATCTCTGTTGCAGATTCTTGCATCCAACCGGTAAGGAGCAAAGTCAACTTTTACCAGAGCAAAGTCTTTGCTCCTTTTCTGTTGGATGTAGGAAATCTGCAATGTAGATAAACTCAGTGAACTCATTACCCGGATCATGAATGACAAAATGAAACCGACCCGACACTTCTCATAATGACTGGTTCTTTCGAACAACTTCTGTTCTGTTCATTGTAAGGGAGTTGTCTGACTATGGGACTCTTTTGACTTTTATGCTGATTTTCTATTGTAATCGTTAATTCACAAAATTTGTAATTATATTGTTGATTTTAAGCATAGAAAGGAAATCATCTTAAAAAACCTCAACACTTTCACTCTGTAAAATTTAGCAATGCTTTTGTTAGTTTTGAAAATTCGATGAAAATTCATGACCAAAAATTCTTAAAAACCAACATAAAGGAAAAAATAACCCTGTTTAAACAACTGGCATTGTAAATCCTATTAAATACAAAAAGAAACTTGAAGGGCACCACCAAAAAACACTTGTGATGACTTGTAATTGCATAGATAAACGATAGGTGGAAGACAACGGTTCAGAATGGATGACCAAAACTCTACATGTTTTCAAAACTTCCTCTTGAGAAAAAAAAATGCCTATAGGTGCAATTAACTACTTTATTCATGGGTCAATATATTATATTATATTGATTTACATTTGTTAATGTTATATTCAACTTGTTTGTTGTCACTAATATATTGATTATACTATCCAAAGTGCAGGGACTATGCCACCATGTGGCTTTGTTAAATCATAATATTAGTAATTGTTTCAAGGTGCAATAATAAGTTGATAGGGTTGTGTTGAAGGGTAAAAAAATGCTGAAAAGAGGTACTAAAATCAAGTTATGATAGCAAGTGTGAGTTTTTGAAGTGTTTTATTATATTCAAATGCACAATGTAGTAAACTTAGCAAAAATAAGAACCATCTTCAGAAATCCAAAATTAAATGTACAAAGCTCAAACTAATCATTCCATCAATCTTTAAAAACTGAATGGTCTATATGGATGTGATTTAACTCTAAATAATAATTTTAACCAAAGAATCATTGAATCCTTTGAAGTACCATTGATCATTCTCAAGTGAGAACTCATATTTTTTCTAACTAGAAGAGGAAAAAAATCAAGAAGCTCATCAAGCAAAACACTTATAAAAAAACTCCTAATAATTTTATTGATCATACAAAATCTCTGCCCAAGTAAACCATAGTAACACAACTATGTTTTCTCTTGGTTGGAGCATTCTAACACCATGTTGCATACTCCATCTACAATGTTGCAATTTTTTCAATTCAGAACATCCTTTGTCAACATTTAAGTAGAACAATTTAACAAGGTTCACCTCATTGTTGTAGAAGATTATCTAAATGAAAAGGATTTAAGCCACTTTGGCATGCACATATAAATGATCATGACCTATTGAACATGTTCAATCTTGATTTGTAAATCAATTTTGATTAGCTTATGATCAACTTTCTTAAAATCAATATTTGACATTGTTCTCAAGTAAATTGTACGGCTTATGTTTACCAAGTTTGTGAATCAATCTCACCTTTTGCTTCATCTAAAGATTCAAGAATGTCTTCCCAAAATAAAAATAAAAAGTTGTCTTTCTGCCATTTTTATTGATATTGATAATACATTTACATGACTAGTGGAGTGCATCATACAATTGGTAACTGTATATGAAAATTCTGGACATAGTTAGAGGTAGTGAACTTCAAAGACCTCTCTTATCACCAACAATAATGAGATTAACACAAATTTCACCTCATTTTATTTTGGTTTATGGTGTATAAATGGTTGATTGTATAATTGGTGTGTCTTTTCACTTGTCTATTTTATTTGTTTATGGATTATGAATGTTTGATTTTATAATTGGTTGGTCTATGAGGAGCCTATGTATCCAAATCAATCTATTCTAGATGTACATTGAAACATAAGCTACAAATTAAGGCTATCTATAAAGACCCTATGAATCCAAATAAATCAACATTCATAATTTCAAGAACCAATTTAATCAATAAACACAGATTTGATCTGAAATAAGAAACCTAAAGAATCTTCCTTTAGTCTCTTGGGAAAGAGAGCTCTCAGTCTTCCTAGCTTTCAATTTTCATTAATCTTGTTTACCAAGGACTTTTCCAAAGGCTATAATCTCATGAATTTACAAATTACAACCAATTCTCTTATATACAAAACGTCCTATGATGTTGGATAGATCATGATGTTAAGATTTAATATTTTTTCGAGACATCTTTTCCTGGAGGACTTTGGATGATTATATTGGTTGGCTACTGATTACTAAGCATTGATGGATGCACTTAATACAATATTGTTCTTGCAATATTGTAACAATGTAACCCATAATAAAGGACTACAAGTTTGAAGATTTTTTTTTTAAGCTATTTAGAAAACAAGTATGTACACAATTGTGCTTAGTATGGGACAGTTTACCATAGATACTTGTAAACTACTCACTAAACTAATATTTACTCCAAGGAATATTTTAAGCATCTCGTAAATTAATGAAATTAAAAGTATGCATCAATCACAACCACTTTACAAATTAAGAGTTGTAGAATGTGTACCAAAAGAAGCTAATTGAATCTAAATAGACATTATTTTCTTGATTTGGATAAAATACAAAATAATTCCAAATCTTATTAACAAATAGATATGAAGACCAATATTGAATACATCATTGGGTTAAAAATACAACCTAGAAATTTAAAAGCAACTATGTAAACTTAATATAAGTTAATGTCACTTTCAAGTGAACTTCATAGCGGAGTGTTACTACGTTAGTCCATTATAATTGACAAAAATAATTGTTCACATAAACAATTTAATATAATGCTCTTCGCAAATTATGTTGCATCACATTAAATGATACTTTACATTCTCTCACGAGTATCGAAGATTCTATTCCACATTTCCAACATATATGCAAGAATATGCAAGAGAAGGCAGAAACAACCCACTTTTGAGGGGCATCATGCACTCAAAGACTTGAGCCCAACCAAACATAAGGTTTTATTTTTCCCACAATGTATCCTATTTGAAAAAAGACTAGAATATTCTAGGAATCTTTCGTATTTTGGGCATAACTTTTCGCTTGTAATTCGTAATTGGAGGACTTTGGACCATTATAAAGCTCTTGCGATTCTATAGTTTTAGTAACAAAGCATCTTTTAAAAGATGCTTTTAAAAAAGCATATTTTAAAAGATGCTTTGTTACTAAAACGCCAGCCTCAGATAATTGCCAAGGAATTAGGAAAAACTCAAAATAGAAGCGTTGTAGATAATTTCAAGACCTTTCCGATGGTCCAGAGTCCTCCCAATTCGCAGTTACAAGTGAAAATTTATGCCCAAAATATGAAAGATTCCAGGAAGTAACAACATCATGCTTTCATTGAATTGGACAAGGCCCTATTGATTATTGACCATATTCTATATGTAGTAGGGCTATGTGATTCTCTTCTAAACATTTTTTAAGGTTGTATAACATTTTAGGTTCAAATTGGATCTCACCACTATGAATAGGTTGATAAGTTACCTCTTAGTAATATGTGCACAATTGGAATTCAACATTAATAATTAATAATAAAACTATAAGATGTAAAAATAAAACAATCAATAAATAATAAATTACAAAGGCCTTAGGCCTGATGGAGCAACACCTATGGTTGGGGGGTCCCGTATGTGTTGGGGTCCATTCCTGTGGGGGCCTAAGCTACCCTTGATTCTGAGGGGGTAGCACGATAATGTGATTTTTTTAAAGTTACAAAAACCTTACAAATATAATACTAGCTAATTTTAACATTTTTAATGAATTAGTGGCATGTATTAGTAATAAAACTATACATTGTGACATATATTCTGGTGCCATAGGGTATCTAAGGATGCCAAAAAAAAGTTTAAAGAATTTCATCCAAAAACCACCTCAAAGTCCAAAAAGTGGAATAAATAAATAACTTCACTAACGCAGTTTTCCCATCTTCTCTTCAAACACGCACTGCGTAATATCATGAACAACTGTATTGAATATGTTGAATGCTTATTAAAGATTTATGTACAGTTTATTGTTGTTAAAAGTCCCTTCATTTTGCATTTGTATATGCCTTGTATTTCCATTGCATTTTGCTTATGATCATGGAGGTTGGATACTTTGTCAAAGAGTCAAAATGGGCCTATCTTAAGGTAAGATGTGTTTTTCTGCACTCCAGGATTCACCCGCGGAAGGTGGAAGTTGGAAGTTGGAAGGAGGAAAATAGGAAAAATGATAAGGAAAAAAGTTGGATTTCTGCACCCCGAGTCCGTTGTGAAAGGCGAAAATCAACAAAATAGGAAAAGGTTAAGGCAAAAAGTTGGTTTTCCGCATCCTAGTATCGTCCCACGGAAAGGGGAAAGTAGGAAGTCGGAAAGAGGGAAACCGAAAGATAAGACCATCATTTCCTGGATTTCCAAATCCCGAAGTCAGAAATCAAAAGTTGGGAGTTGGAAAGAAGGAAACCGAAATATAAGACCGTCTTTTTTGTGGATTTCCGAATCCCGAAGTAGGAAATCGGAAGTCGGGAAGTCGGAATTCGGAAAGCCGAAAACCAAAAGATAAGACAATCATTTCGTGGATTTCCATATCCCTAAGTCGGAAGTTGGAAATTCAGAAGTCGAAAAGTGGAAGAGTGACAAGTGAGCATACCACATTCCAGGATTCCCGCTACCCGAAGTCGGAAGCCGAAAAAGTTAGTTTCAGTGCGGAAACGAGTTTTCTGGTTGCAGAGTGTATTTGTCCGCTGTGGAACGACTGTTACAGTGGTATTTATTCTTAAGCATGAATGTTAAAGCATGAAAATGACCCATGGATGTGTTTAAAGAGATAGTAAAGATAAATTTTAAATTATTATGCATATTAGTTAGGTGTATGGGAACTTGGGTACATGAGCATCGCAGTATTAAAGCGAGCAGTGAAGTCATATTCCTCCCTTATATCTCTGATGTCGTGGTATCAGAGCTATTGGTTACAAAATTGGGCTTAGATGGGCCAAGTGAATAGTTTTTAGAGCTATTGATTTCAACATTGGGCCTAAATGGGCCAAGTCGAATATTTTGCAAAGATAAAACTACAGTGAACAGTCGGTAAGTGGTTTTTAAATTCTAAGAGTGTCACACAGCTAACAATGGTGTTTATTAACACACTTTGCAGAGTCATAGTGCAGTTTAGAAAACTTGGTTTTGGCTCGGCCATGAGAATCGACAGCATGAATGATGCACATGATCCCTATGGGCTCGAGGCAGATGCTATGGGGGAAAAAATATGAGTTGGAAATGCTGAAACATAATCTAATGGAAGAAGATATCAAGAGAGCCCTTAGATATTGCAGCCACCATGATAAGCCTAAGGATGGGATTGCAAAGTTGCAAAGAAGATAATGATAGGATGATTAAAGCTCAGGAAGAACAGAATCAACTGAATGCATCCATGCTACAGATTTTGACAAACATCCAAAGGAAGATAAACTCTGGGCATCGAGCAGTGAATCTGGAAGGAAGTAGGAGCAGTTCCAGAAGAAGAAAAAGGTATTCTAGTGGATCATCTAACTCTGAAGGATCCACTAGGGCTTCAAGCTCTTCATCTCATGGGAATAAGAGAAAGGGGCATCATTAGGACAGTTTGCATGGGGAATTTAAGAAGCCAAAGATTCCTACGTTTGATGGTGAGGTAAAGTTCGGACAAGAAGCTGAAGCTTGGATTATTGGGATGAGAAAGTATTTCCAAGTCCAAGACTACTCTGGAAATATGAAAGAAAGGGTAGCTATATTCAACTTAAATGGAAGAGCATCCATATGGTGGGATCACCTCAAGCAAGTGAAAAAGATCAATGAAAAAAAGATCGTGTGGAAGTAGTTCAAGAAATCTTTTAAGCAGAAGTACCTCTCTGATAGGTACTATGATGATAAGATCAAAGAGTTCCATGAGCTGAAATTGGAGCAGCTGACCATGGAAGAACATGCAAATAAATTCTTGGAACTACTAAGGTATCTCAGGTATATTCGAGATGATAAGGTGAAAATTCAATGTTTTCTAAGTGGGCTACCTCAGGCATATAAAGGTAGGATTGAGTTTTTTGAACCTAGAAATCTAGAAGAGACTATAAGGAAGGACAAGTATTGCTATGATCAAAACAAAGGAAAACCTGATTACCATAAAGCATGGAAGGACAAGAAGAATGAGAATTTTGACCAAAGCAAGAAAGGGTTCAAACCCTCTAACTTCTGAAATCAACAAAGGCATCCATCACAAGCTGCGACTAAGTCAACACGAATGATGGGAGAAATGCCAAGAGATCCAAGGGATCCAAGAGAACCACTCTAGTGTTGGGGTTGTGGAGGAAACCATATGTGCAAGAGCTGTCCACATTAGAATGGGTATGTAAGTCAAGCTCACAAAATCCAAGGAGCTGAAACGGTGGGTCAAGTAGAAAGGTTTGTCCCTAGAATCTATGCATCCCTAGAGGACCTGCAGGCATATCATCAATCAACTGTGATTGAAGTTTAAGGTAAGATTGTTGAGAAATCTGTTTCTATTTTGATTGACACTGGTTCTAATCACAACTATATTACTCCTAGAATTGCTGAGATTTGTGCTTTTAAGAATTTAAATCATAGCAAAGCATGGTTAGTTCAACTAACCACTGGAACCAAGAGAAAAGTTATTGAATTGGTAGAGAAATGTCCATTAGTCATGGATGGGTTAGTCACCTATACATACTTGAATGTTCTACCACTTGGTTCCTATGATATTCTCATTGGAATGGATTGGTGTTGCTGCTGCAACCACCTCCCCATTTTTTTTTTACATTTTAGGGCCCCTCCTTAGAATTTTAAGTTTTTTTCCTTTCTTAGACTAGTATTACCCCTTGATTTTTCATCCCATCACTTAGTTTTTATTTTGAACAAGTATGAAAAGTTTTTTTCACTAAGTTAAAACCTAGATTTTTCTTCCGATGTGTCAAAAGAACTCATTGAGTTGAGTCGACATGTCGAAAGAACTCAGTCTTTCCGTCCGATGCTTTCTAGTCGATTTTTTCCTGCAGCATAAGTCTTTATCAGAAATTTTTGGTGAATTTAGTTCGACAACGTCAGCGAAACTCAGGATTTAGTGCCAAATTTATCGGAAGTACTCAACTTTTACGCCCGATGCTTCTTGAACGGAGTCTATCGAAAGCCTTTGAAGTTTTTCTTCCGGCAGTGTCGGCTAAACTCACGATTTGGAGCCGACACTACTGGTGAAAACCCACCATTTATTACCGATGCTCATTGTCAGAGGGTTGTTATTGGAGGATCCCAGCAAGTGTTTCCGATGGTGTCAGCAGAACTCTGGTTTTACAGCCGATGCGTTCGGTAGAACTTAGAATTTTTGGCCAATGTCTTTTCTTCGAAACTTTTTTGGGAGTGTTGCCTACGTTCTTTTTTGGAAGAATTTGACAAGTTCCTACTGATGGTGTCGGATAAACTCTGTATTTCAAACTGACACTGTCATAGATGGCTTGATTCTTCTCGCTGATTCATTAAAACCTTATGACGTGGTTTAAAGTTCGAGCACCAAAACGACATTTTCGTTCATGTGACATTTATTACCTAACCACTGTATTTATTGGGGTTTTAATATATTTTTATATATAGGCACGGTGTGGTTTTTACATACTATTAAATTTTCCCCATTTTAGATGTGTCCAGTCAGATTTATCCATTTGGAACCTACGGATTGATTCGTCGAGCACCATACTCTCGCCAGCGTTTTCTAGGTAGGCCTAAAACCTTATCTTCATTATTTTTTTTGTTTTAAAAGGATTGAAAGAACTATGTTTGGGGGATTTAGGGTTGTGGAAATAGGGTTTCAACCATCACTGTCTACGGCCATGGTTTTAAAATCCGAACCAGCCCTTAGCATTTTTTCTGACTGACCATTCATTGGAAGTTCCCAGAGTCTTGCTGCAATAGATCCTTTGGCATCATGAGAATTTTCCTAGCCTTCTATCCCAACCTTGGTTGATTATATATTCACCTTCGTTGCTTTGTTTTGAGCTTTCCTTTCAAGTCATAGGCATGGGTCTATCAAACCTCTAGAGTTTCAGTGATAAAGTTACGGAGGGTCAAGTGTTTCATTGACTGCTCCTTGTTTGGTTTGCTTTTTTGTGTGGCAATAGGGGAATGGTTGATGGATTTACACTTAGGGGACCATTGTGAATCATGATTCAAATTTCGTCCTAGGATTTTTTTTCCAGGAAGTATACCTTTTCCTTGTGGTTGGCAGTGTGGTTTAAGAGGTTTTCACGGGTTTCTCCGGTTCAAGCTAGGGCTTCAGTTTCCCATCAGATGCTCTCGGCTTCGGGTTGTAAAACCTCTGCCATGATTACCGGTTTTTTTCTTACCTTTTTTTGGCTATCATGGGTAGACCCGGGTTTACTGTGTTTAACCAACAACACCCCTAGCTCACTGGCCCTTTTAGCGACAGACCGTGAAGCGGCCTGAAGTCTCACCCGAAGTGATTCTAATGGGTTGGCCAAGGACTCAAGCGTCTTGGACTAGGTTCTGTGGCATCCTACTTGCGACTCGCAGCTCTGCTAGCCACGAGGTCTCTTTCTCTGCGCGTTGCGCGACCCTCCGCTCGTGTCACACGATCTCCTCGCCTCGCAACTCTTCTAGCCGCGAGATCCCTCTCTTCCCGTCGCATGGGTCCCTTTCCACGTCACGCAACTTCCACCGACTCGCGATGACTCCAGCCTTATCGCATCTCCGCGCACCAGGAAACACGTAACTTCTTCCCAACGCTAAGTCCTTAACCTACGATATCGCGCACTGCAGCTCCTCTATCGATGCGGTATCACCTCCCTGCGATATCCTACTCCCGCGGCTCAGTGCACTTAGCGTTGTTCGTGTCGACTTACAGGACTCAACATGACAGGCTGTTTAACACTGCGACTAGTAACTATTTCAAGCAAAGCATAAATGAACCCGCATACAACATGCCAAAGACTTCAACTTATATCTATCCTTCTATATTGCTGTGAACTGAATAACGCATACATACATTAAACTGTAAACAAGGTTCATATAATAACTGATAGATGCAAGAAGTAAACACACACATATAACTCAATCACATAACACTCGATTTTAACGTGGTTCACCTCCAGGATGGAAGTTACGTCCACAGAACTTTGTTTCTATTATAGCTCAGGGGAAGGTAAACACAGTTCTGCTGCACCGCATATGTAGCTTGGGATCTTCTCTCTTATATCTCTTCTCTATCTCTATATTGTCTCTCTTACAATATACTCTTAACTCTCTGTCAATCCCTGCGGATCGTTACATGCATGCTCTATGAGCCAGCTACTGGTTACAGTAAGATACTACAACTAATAACAGAACCAGAGCTCAACTCTATTACAATACAAGGTAGCTGTGAGCTAACAGACTCAATGGCTAACTAGATAGCTGGATGGCTTAAACTGCTCAAAATGCCAAACTTTTACAATACAAAATACATCCCTTTATAGGCGGCCCGAAGGTCTCGCCATTACAACACTGTGGTCCTGTCCCAACAGCAACCTAAACCCTAACTAGTGACAGTTGGCGTATCTGTACTTTGAGGTAGCCGCTATCCGTCACACCACAGCTCTCTGCGGTCTTCCATGCTTCCCAGCGCTGATCATGGGTACTATGCATCGCTTCCCTTCACCAAAGCTTCCTGCAGTCTTCCATGCTTCCCAGCGCTGACCATGGGTACCGGCGCTGCTTCCCGTGCTGTCCTTCGTCTTCAATGCCTCAGCCTCGTTGCTCCTTTTCCTTTATGAGGGTAGCTGAGCCCTCCTGTCTTCCGCCGCTGCCTTCAATGCAGTGGGTGAGCTCTCTCGTCTCGGTCGCTCAAGTACCGTCGTCTTCCTT
>LPNX010066414.1:177949-259577 GCA_001517045.1 Pseudotsuga menziesii | reverse complement strand
TTTGTCATAACTAAATGAGCTATTTTGGATGTGAACTCATTATTTTGTTGAGTAATAGGCAAAGTCATGATCCTAGGCTAGGCCCTTTGGATATTAATTGTTTTATTGTACAAGGTCACTTGTGTTAAATAAGTCCTGATTAGAGTAACAGTGAACGGTCACTTGCATCAAAAGTTTGTACATTCACCACTAGTGGAAGCAACTTTATGGAACAACATTGGTACTTCTGCTACACTTGAAATCTGACTGTTTCTAAAGGGTGTTGTTCTATTTGTGCCAGGGTGTTCCACAGGGGTCACAGAGTTGTTTACTCTCGTTTAAGCCGTTTCTTTTGTGATTGTGGAGTAGGAGGGGTAAGAGGGACAAGCTGCCTCTGCTTTTTGAGCTTTTTGGAAAAGGGAATAATGTTTCAATAATGTATACATCTCTCTACAGAGTCAAACTTTAAATTTAAAAAAGTAACACTTCATCTGGCTAATACAAGCATACTCAAATACCATCTTGTCACTTCCAGAATCAAAGCTTCAATGATAAAAGGTTAACCACAATAATTACCTGGAAAAGAGGAATAGAAGCATTTGTCCTTTTAGCTTGGGGATTCTTCATATAATGGGACTCATCAGCAATGACAATCTGTAGAAAATGTAACAAAGCAGAAACCAAAGGAGTTACATACGTATATCACATTTGCAATGCATAAAGAGAATTGGCATATGCATAATCCAACTGAGTTTTACATGCTGCTAGCTTAAAACACTTCAAAATTATTATTCTGCATAAGAAATATTTCGATCTCACTAATTGAACATCATCAAATGTTAAAGCTTACTTAATGGTTCATAAGTTATAACTAATGTAATTTATAATAATAAAAGGTTTGACTTCTTTAGAAATCAAATAGGGTTTTACATAAACATGTTGCAACCAAAACATGAACTAGAAAGAACAATCTTGGAGGAATTTGAGTTTATGGGTACATTGTTAAAAAGTGAATACAAAAATACACAGGGATATGTGAACTATTATAAATTGAGTCATTCAATACAACAAATGAAATCCCCTTATATTTCATTTATATAGTGGTTGTACGACCTATTTTACCAGCAATCGTAAATACCACATCCTCGAACCAATGAAATGTAACTGTACAGGAAGACATCATACCAACATGTAGATGGTACTACAACTAAGAAAATGCTGTGTTACAATCTCTTACCTCTCTAAAATTCTAAATAAGGGGGAGGTGACCACTTGAAAGTATACATGAAGATATAATATATGCTAATATTTATATACTCGATAATAGCATATCTCAAATTGTTACAAATTAGTTCCTCCTAAGACATTATATTAGAAGATAAAATACTAATTAGAATAGATAGCAATAGTAAATAATAAATATCACATCCATGAACAAATCAAAATGATAATACCAAAACAAAATAGAAAATCAGATATAATAAAAGCCATATATCCAACTACTCCAACTACTTTATACTTGAAATGAAGCAACTACACGAAAACACTGACCAATATTCTTGTACAATTCCCCTTGGACAAATCATCAAGAAGATTGAATTTGAGTCTTTCCCCAATTATTTCAACATTTTACACTCCAATCATAACCAGAGAGATTCACCTCAATACACACCAAGACAGTCATTTTAAAGGCATAGCAGAGAGATTCACCTCAATACAGACCAAGACAGTCATTTACAGGCACAGCAGAATGCGGGAACTAAGATGGAGAGTATTTCCATATGTGTATAGATAGAAAGATACATGGATGGATGGGTATAAATGTTATGTATGTATAAGCTACAGTAAAACATAAGCATCCAACCAAATATGACTACTTGTAGAAAGTTAATACATTCATGAAAATAAATTTGCAACTATAGATGAAGGAGGAAACACTGGGCACTACATATGCATTGAAGACACAAAGATCATCTCAAATATAGACCACTATGGAGAAAGGAAGATATGGGAGGCTATAGAGACTGAACTGAATCATAATAATATTGACAAAGATGAGGGATGGAAAACTAGAGAAGCTTGAAAGCTTATAAAAACATGAAATATAATAAATGATAATTGACTCCAACAATGAGCATTAAGGTCAGCCTATAGGGTTTGATTATTACATGTTGGATTTATTATTAATATGAGGACTAAACAACATTATATTCTGAGCCTATTTGACTCCTGAAGATGGTCCCGGCTTTGGGATTGAAACGTCAAGAATTTTCTTAACATCTTAAAGCAGTTTTCCTTCTTTCTTTCCAAATATTGGCTGCATATAATGAACAACCTGAAGGAAACCTCTTGTTGAACTATCACATTATGTGGAAAAATGAGCACATAGCAAATTAGATGGTGCAGTTACCTTAAAATCAATGTTGACCAATATCTCTTGTATCTTGGATACAAGCTCATATGATATTATGTTGAAAACACCATCAAATTGAATAGTCTGTTTACCAGATGTCTGTACAATATTGAAGTTCCCAATTTTTGATCCTGACCACTGTGACATCACAACCTGGACATCAATGTGCCCTGTTAGATCAAGATAATATAAGACCAAATCCAGAAAAAATACTAAAAGACACGCAGAAAAATAATGAGTGGTTCAAATCTTCAATGATCACATGTTCTAAACATTCAAACTAATTATGAACAAAAATACAGACACATTTGAACAATCGCACCATTTTTTTGTGTTATATCAATAAAATATTAAAAAATTATAATGAGATTCCTAATGATCTCAAACATGGAAATAAATGCTAGCCCAAACTCAATTTGTCTATTCTGAAATGAAAGTTGATCCAGAAATAATTTAATAAACCTTCATCTTTTTGGATCCAACTCTTAGTACACCACGTTACATATATAAGCATGCTTTAACCTTCATTTTCACAAAGCATGCTTTAACCTGTTACATGAACTTGTTATGAGGCGTTCCTTATCCATCGAACTTGAAGAACACCCAGTAAATCAAGTTCTGAAGGCAGAGAATATTTTTTCTACCCTCAGCAATGTAAGTTGTCCTCCAGTGGAACTTAACAGCACACAATTGGTTTGCTGGTCTTTGCTAATTTCAAGACTGATGTTGATTCTTCGGCACATGATTATCCACTCTACAACCTTCCCATCCTGGTTGATGTTCAATATAAGAAATAAGTTAATACAGATTACACAAGGAGGAACTTTTCAGCTTCCCACAGGAACAGGCTATTTAGAATCATGGGTATATCATGTGGTACAGAGTGTTATAAATGTGAATGAGGGAGTCACAGAAGAGCATGGAATGGCTGATCTCTTTCAGCAACTGATTGACGTTAGTGGGGTTCATAACTGGGGTATTGTAGAACACAAAGTTCTTCAAGAGAGGACACATTTTGGATAGAGCAGACATCTAAAGATACTTCATTACTCACACTTTGTGAGCAGTTAGTTTTTTGTGTATTGAAGGATGGGAAATCAAGCGTTTTGCTGAAAATATTGACATCCATTTTGGGCATGCATGTCGGGGCACTGCGAAAAGCTGTTCTTTTTGTTCTTGATGGAAAAGAATGCGAAGATGATGCACTGTTTTCACTAAATTTGCTGCTTCAAGCAGGTTATGACAAGTCAAAGCAGGTTACAACATTATGTTTTTATTTTGAGTTGGCCAATTAAGGAAAGATATAAACCTTGAATGAGTTGGTGGTGCAATGATTATGATCTTCTACAAGGGCCCTGTAGTCCTCGCAAAGCATAATGGGCATATACTCAGCACATGGATGTTCGGGGCCATAATGGTGTTTGTGGGCTGTTTATTTCTGTCTGGCCGGGTTACTTTTCAGGTGTTTATCCCTCCCTTGAACATATGTACATAGATAGATAGAAAACCACCACAGAGGAGAGTGAAAATATAACATATTATCATTGACAGATTTTATATTGTTTTGATTACAGGCTCCAGTGCTGAGTAAATATCCAGCTCAACTCTCATTAACAGCAATCATGTTATTCCAAGGAACAGTGCTGTCATTTTTTGTGGCTTTAATCTTTGAGCCAAAGGCCTCTGCTTGGAGGTTAAAGTGGGACATTGGGCTTCTCAGCATTCTCTTGGGATTCTAGTCATTGTAGTTATTTCTTAAACATATTTTCCAGTTCCATTTGTTGAAAGCCTGATAAATTCCAAGTTTTAAATCGTGTTCACTCTGGTACAGAGATTATGTACCAGTTTTGGATACTTTGTATAGATCTACTGTATCCGTATAAAGGGACCAATCTTTGTTGCATTGTTTCACCCCACAACAACAATAATGATTGCAATCTTGGAACATTCCATCCTTCACATAAAATTTTATCTCGGAAGGTAAGCAGGCATATCTTTCCCTTTTATATTTATCATTCGAAGTTGGATGCCGTTTGACAGTTTGTTAACAACTTTGCTTCATCTGCAGTTTATTGGGATCAATTTTTATCATCACAGGTCTTTTTACCATACTGTGGGGCAAAGCAAAAGAAGACAACCTAGACAGAGATGGATCCATCAACAGGAGCGATATTAAGCAATCCTTAAATTTACAAGATGAAACCTCTCATAGACCCCAGGGTGTCTAATATGGCAGAAAATTTCCCTTCACATGATGGAATCAACTCTTTCCATACATAAAGTCATGGTTTTGATGGATATAATTCATGTTGAGTAACTCAAAATTAGACAGAAAACCTCTGGAAGCATTGTTCCAACGGAGACACAACTTGGATTTTGATGTAGGGTCTCCTTCTTCCTGTAGTTTGTGTAAACGATTTAAACTCTGTGTTCTAATTTCTAACTAGACTAGGCTTCAATCATGAACGGATATCTAAACGCATATCATCAGCAGTTTTATTGCTTCATCCAGAATTGAATATTCATGGCTATACTAGCAACCACAAGATTAAATACTTCATCTCTACACTATTAACCAACAAACCTCCAACTATTTGGTCAAAATAATGGCAAGAACAGATCCGTGTTAGCAATGATTAAGGCATTCAACTTACAGATCGCATAGTTTGTCCTCCACAAGGGTTGCTGAACGATCTAATTTGCAGATGAAATCGAAATGCTCAGACAGATTCAATGCCAGGGTTCCCCAATGCATGTCGACTCCACATGTTCTCTCAATCGCTCAACACCAGGTTAGATTGAGACATTTGCCACGCATTTCACTAGCATCAACATATGTCAAGCAGCCGTTTCTTCAATGTTGAGTTTGTTCAAAATGCAACCAGTCAGGGTAATGAACATGTCAAGTCAATATTCAACAGAAAATTAACTAGAAACAGAGCAATACAATTTGTGAATGCAGGTTTTCACAGTGGTTCTTCATTGAGATGTTTGCTTCTGAATTTCTATGTGTTGTGGATTAGCATACCAAATTTGTGAATGCAAGTTTTCATAGTGGTTCAATATTGAGATGTTTGTTTTTGGATTTCACTGTATTGTGGTTAGCCCAAAACCCTAAATGACCTCAATCTCCAAAAAAGAAAAAAATGCGCGGTGCTCTGGTGTGCTAATAATCAAGCAGTCCTATAATCGCTTGCCTGGTCTAGAAGACAAAGGCTGACACTACTGGTGTAAACCATGCAAGCACTGAACATTTTCTATGAATGAATGTGCTTGTCCCCATTCCCATGCCACAACAGAAAGTGAAAAACAAATTCAGAATATCAACACCACAGGGGCAGATGATGGTTCAATTGGGAAGCC
The DNA here is from genome assembly GCA_001517045.1 of Pseudotsuga menziesii. NCBI lineage: Eukaryota > Viridiplantae > Streptophyta > Pinopsida > Pinales > Pinaceae > Pseudotsuga > Pseudotsuga menziesii. Next base: position 253,822 of record LPNX010066414.1, on the reverse strand, counting down.
ATTTTCACATAAACAGAACAAACTGAGGAACTGAGAACCAACCTTGACATCGTAGAACTTGATGTAGAAGCATGACTTGGGTACATTGACTTTGCTATCCAGTGTGGTGGCAATGGCTACGCTGAGCTTCTTGTTGGTATCAGACCCCAACCCTCCAATGGACACCAATTTCCCATACGCTGCCGGTTCCTGAGTACCCCCAAATGAAATCGCTACCGACCCTTTCAGCTGCACCATCACATACTGCCAAAACATAATGTTAAATACATTAAACCCCCAATTAGCAATATTGACAAAAGGAGGGCTTGTATTTGGTATCCATCCATTATTCGTAGGTGTGACCATATGATTTAATTAAGAAATGATTGGACGTGGTTGCAATTTGTGTGGGGAAGGAAAAAGGGTAGCCTACACATTATGATCCCCTAAATATAAATTTCTAATTTGTACCAATTGTGCAAATTCATCAAAATATTTCTCGGTACTAGTGTATTCTAATTGTTTGTTTATACTTCCTCCATTCATATGGTTATTTTGTAGATTTCAGTATGTTTAGCATTGTAGTTTCTTTCTCTTTCCCTTATCGGAATCATCCTCGGTAGGATTTCTCAGTTTTCCTAGGTAATAAATCATTTGGTATTTTTTTGAGGTTCTTTGAAACATATGGCTATTGGTGCTTATATGGCATTTACATTTTTTATGCTTAAGCAAAATTGGATATTTGGAGAGAAGTACCATGGTTGTTTCAATTGATTTACAAAACCACTACAATCAATGGTAAACGATCTATTTGTGTTCAACTACAATGTTATCCTTCATTTTTCATTTCTACTAGATGAATGCACTATGGAATACACTTAATGTGGTTTCATTTTATATCTTCTCCAATTGTCGAATTCTCCCCTTCAAGAACTTATTGGATGGTTTTTGGTATATTAACAAAGAATGCTTCTTTGGTGTCTTTTGGAAGTTGATTTAATGGTAATATCTAGTTGATTAGATGTTGGAGATATAAGAGTATACATTTTTTGATGTATGGTAGGCTACACTCAACATTTTGATGACCAAGGAAAGCTTGATATTTTCCTAGATTTGGTGTAGTAAGAAATCATGTTTTGTTTCATCACTTTGTATATCAGGTTAATATTTTGTCTATATTATATTTGAAATATTTGCAGTTCATAGTTTTAGAAACAAAATTTTGTGCACAATGGCATCTACTTTCTTAAACATAAAAACATAGAGATTCTTGGAATTGTAGCAGTATTTTCCAAAGTCTATTGTTGAAATCCACCTCTAAAAGTTAATTTAAAGTTTTTTCCTAGCCCCTCTTGTCTTCCCCATGATTATGAGAATTAGAGATTTAAATGCCATTCTTATGTACTTGGTTGGATTTGGAAATGTCGCTAATTTGATGCACAATGGATCCAAATTGTACTAGTTTTCGTTAGTCAACATTTTCTTAATGTGATCCTCATATTTTCTAAAAATTTTGCTCATTTCATCTTTGCAGGACTAGTCTATGGGCTGAGTTCGACCTCAAGCAAATCTAAATAAGTGTAATGAAGTTTGACAGGGGTATGAAACTTATGGTTTTAATGCATTTCAAGATCCACCAATGTATGGTTATATGGCATACTTTGTTTTTGGATTGATGGAATCGAAGGTATTCTCTATTAATCCATTTAAGGTGGTCCCATAGAATCCCATATTGACAATGAATCATTGTAGGGTGGCACCTCATGAGAGTGTTCGTAAAATCAAGTGGCTCTTTCTAAATGAAACTAAACCTAAATAAATTAAGAGTTGCATAGAGAACACTCTAATATTATAACCACACTTGGAGATGTTCAATCAATGGAACATGATGCAACAGAAGAATGGGCACTGACTTCGAATTGTTTTTAGAAGGGATTCAACTATTGGAACAAGGTTAGACAAAAAGATAGCCTTTATGCTAGACACATATATTAATATTTAGATCAAAAAAATGTTAGTTGGTTTTTTTCTGCACTCGATCAAAATCAATGTAGAATTCCAGTGGGATATCATTCTATGAACATCGAAGAAATTCATAAAAATTTCTACAGAAATCCCTTTATTAAGAGAAACAACAAAGGAAAATTATGAAAATACACTTAGGTAAGTAACCAATATGGAGAGACACTTCCACACTATACTGTTTTTCAAGACCATCAAATTTTCCACCCTAAAAGTTGACATGACCTTCCAAGTTACCCATCAAATGAATGGCCAAGAACAACTACTCACCAATATGTAGCAAGAGGCAAAAAGCATGGTAATGAATAAAATACATAAATTCCACTCACTCAAGGCATCGTCGCTGAAGCGATGCTTATGAGGCTATTCGTCGCTTAAGCGACGCTTATGAGACTAGTCGTCGCTTAAGTGACGCGTATGCACATTTTCAAAAAAAAAAATTATCTTTGTGATTTTTGGTAGGTTTAAAAAAAGAAATCCATGCGCCGTCGGATTTTTCCGTCGGATTTTGGATCGAAATGTAGTAGTGTGTTATGAATGCGCTCTACTTTATTCTATGAAATTTCCACTATGAGTAATGAAGGATTTTCATAAACAATCAGCTATCTTGTTGTTCATATATCTATTAATGTTCATGTGTTTTGAATTAAGTAACAACTATATGTGATTTTTCTTAATGCATGCGCAGAAATACATTACTCATTGATAAATGATAATCTTGCTCCCTAGGGATAGGTTAGATAGTTAGTTTTAGTTTCTTGATGTGTGTGATTTAGATGCGAGAGATTTAAGACGAGATGTAAGAACCTACGCATCACATTGTCACCGCTCCTTGTATTCTCTATCAATCTGCATTCTTAGATAAGCACTTTCATATCATACTTAAATTCAAAAAACTAAAAAATATACACGGTGGACCGGGCCGTAACCGGTAAAACCTTTTATTTTGTTACTTGACCTACGGTAGCCGGACCTTAAACCGGACGTATTCCCCATACCAAATATTAACAGGCTATTTGGGAATGCTTATTGAGGAGAATCCCTAACTGTTGTTACATGTGATTTTCTAGGCCTCAACAGTATCTGGTGCTAGAAGGAGGGCACCAGTGCATGGCTGGCTGAGGAAACCCATTTCCTCGAAATTATTCCACAGGTGACAGTTCTAAAATTAGTTTGTTTCCCAATCCAATTCCGAAAGAAAAGGGTAAAGAGCATTTGTATTTTGTTGATAACAAAGTAGTCAATAATCTGAGAAGACTTACTAGGGCATATGCAAGGAATATTGGAGGATCACCGATTATCCCTGCCTTACCTAGAAGAGAATATCGGAAGAAATACTGCCCTATATTGGAAGACGCAATGTTGGTTGAATATTTTGAAGAACTGGTAGAAACAACCTTACAGGAAGTTGTTCAACATCTGAATCAGTTGGACCTAGATACACCTTACTGTTCTCCTGTTCATACCCCTGTTCATTCACCACCTCACTCTCCACTTAAAATCATGGCAAATGTAAATGCAAATCAGCCACCCAACCCACCAAATCCACCACTTGCTTGGAGGGCTAGGTCACCTTTAAACCTAACACCTCCTTTACATGATTTGCCTCAAGATTTTGAGAAAATGTTTCCTAAGTTTGACCCAAGTGAAAATATTTTGGTAGATGATCATTTGCAAAGCTTTTACTTGGCTATAGAAGGTCTACGGGCTGGAGAACATGAAGATGTAGTCTGTAGATTGTTTCCACATACTCTGAAGGGAGTAGCAGCCTCATGGTATTCTGCTTTTCCTGCAAATTCAAAAACAGACTGGGACACGTTTGAAAGAATATTCAAAAGTAAATATGCAGTCCAAAAAACTCATGCAGCTCTAATGAAAGGGTTATGCACTTTAAAGAAAGAAAGAAAAGAAAAAGTGCATAGTTTCACTCAAAGGTTTGCTACTTATCTTAAAAAAAATTCTGCAACAGACAAGCCCTCTGATAAAGTTCTGATTGAATATTATACTTCAGCTTTAGAGCCTGAATTGGCCATGTTTGCCAAGATGTCAGTCAAGCCTACATTGTCAGAAACTTATGAAGAAGCTAAGAGGGTAGAGGCTGAAAAAGAGAGCATAAAAGATTATCTTGAGCAGTCGAGAGAAAAAACTTTTGGTAAAAAGGATTTATTACTGTCCAAGCCTAAGGATGAGCAATCACATGACTTTGAAGGAATGTTGAAAATGATGCAGAAGCTATCCAACAGAGTGATAGATTTGGAAAAAGAAAAGGAGGCTCATAAAGCATACAAACCTTACTATAAAAGGAGAGAAGGCAACAATCAATCTAAACCTCCTCCACACAGTCCCGCACCCATGAATTTAACTGAGGTAGGTATGGATAATTTTTTCACCTTTCATCAGCACCCTCATTCTGAGAAAAATTGTCCCCAATGGATCAATTTGATGACATTAGTAACAAATCAGCTATTGGACTCTAAACTAATAGAAGATGATGAGCAGGAAGAAAAAATAATCAACCCATAGAAAAACAAGAAGAGGATGCTCTGGTTTTATGGGACTATGTCTCACTTTTTGGTACAGAAGAGGAAGGTTCACTAAAACAGGAAGAAACATTAGAAACAAATGTGACAACAAGAAGTCAAGGTTTGTTAAATAAAGACAATTCAATACTTCCGAAGATTAAGAGATTTAAGGAGAACATGAAGAAAATACAGAAGAACAACAAAGATGATAAAATACTTGAATTAACCATTACCAGTCAAGACCCGAAACAAGTCAACATGCCAGTTAAGCCTATTGAAGACAAGGTTGATAATGTCAAGGAAAATATCAAAGTACCTGAGATGGGGTACGATATTGTGGAGGCATTAAAAGGGCTAAGTAAAATATTTCATTATTTGAAATGTGTAATGTACCTCAACAGAAAGAAAAATTGTTAAAAGCACTTGAAGTACTAGAGGAAGAGCTTCCCACTAACAACCAACCTGTAGAAGAAATTGGTGAAGCAAGTGTGGGAGGTAAAGCTAGGTTTAAAACCCCACCATTCCTTTTGACTTTTGGGATTTTAAACCATAATGTTCACAATTTTTTAGTAGACTCAAGGTTAGCAGTCAATTTTATGCCACTGTCACTCTGCAAGAAGATCAATGGACAACCTAAACCAACTACCTGGCAGGTTACTCAGCTAGACAGGACCAATGTGAAAGTAGTCGGGGAAATGGAAGATGTTCTGATTCGCTTATCTGCAAATGAAAAGATATGTAAGTACATTGATATTGTAGTAGCAGACATCCTTGATGTTTATGGACTTGTTTTGAATCCAGACTGGTAAGCAAGGCTAAATGCACATTTCACATCAGATTGGTCACATCTGTGTTTGCCTCATAAGGGAAGTCCAAATCAGATAAAAATATTAAGAGATCCCCACATGAAGCACAATGTTACTCAATTGGAAGAAAAAAATGAACCAGTGAATTCTATGTTGGGAAATTATCTAATTGAGCTAGAACAGGGAAACTATCAAGTGGAAGAAGCCAGCAACATATCTGACAGCCAGCCTGATCTCGTTCGATTTTCAAGGGCTGATGAGATTGATTGTAAAATAGTAGATTTAGTTTCAGACGTAGTTTTTAATTCAAGTTTCGTAGAACTAGATAATGGGTAGGCCTTTTCAATTTGCAGTCAAGCCCAGCCCCTCAACTTACAAGTTGCCAGATTTACAGGGATGGGAAGAGAACTGACCAGTTAGTGGTTTAGTTCTCAAAATTTAATTTTCTTGGTTTTTATTTCTTGATTATCTTTTACATAAATAAACTGATTTGGTTGTTTATTTTTTATTTATTTTATTTCAGTTTGTTTTAGTTAGATTTTGATTGATTTCAATAAAAGAAGCAAACTTTTGGTTGCATGGAGAGCATCAGAATTCTGGATTAACTAAAATCCTTGATTATAAGACTGTGTATTATTGATTTATCTGAAATAATTCTTCTAGTTTAGCATTTTTCCTAAATGGCTATGAACACATTGAAGTCCTGCTTAATCCTTGTAAAATAAATCAGGATCGAAAGGTCTGGAATACTATTTCGAGGCTCCATCCATCTCACATTTAAAAAGGTCTTAGGGGGTGACAACAAAAGACCCATGGAAAGGAAGCAGGGTAAACAATATATTATATATAAATGATCCCATGCCAAGAATTGAAAGCCAAAAGGCAAACAATATTCAAAATCTCCTAAGAAAGAAATATGTATCGAAACGAAGTACTGAACCATATGAGTACAAAATTTCCAAAGTTCTTCTCTGTCCGTGAGATGAAAATTAAATACATCTCTCACACAAAAGGACACTATGGATAGAGGAGCCTGAATAAAAATTCAGAAAGAAAGGCATGCAGAAGGACTCAAAAAGGAAAAAAAGGTCCAAAAGCACAAAAGTGCAGAATGGCATGGGAATGAGGAACAAATGAATATTTTTGTTTACCATATGTTACAATCCTGTGGTGTCCAAGCTGGGAGCTACCTGAAGACAGAGGTAAAAAATGAAACTCATATTCCTGGCCTCAAAAGAGTTATCTTGACTTTGAAATCTTGGTTTCCATTTTCCTAAATTGGACTAACATCAATGATTAAAAGTACATACATTTTCCATTTGAGAAATCCAGACATCTAGAAGAATTCAACATGTTGGTTTTATTGTCAAACAGTCTGTTACTTAAGGAAGAAATTGTCTAGAGATCTGGGTTCACCAGGTAGTCGCCAATTGTTGCAGTTTCAACTATTTTCCCAAATTTTTAAAAAATTTTGACCCTCCTTTTAATTTTATCTTTCCTGGGTTGTTGAACTCTGTTGTTCCTCTGCTACATTTTTGAATTTTTTGAGTTTCATTTGAGGAAAACTGTTTTACTTCATTTCGGAAGTTTAATGATCTAAAAATGGCTTTGTCTAGCTAATGCTTTTAACTTTGGAACTTTAAGTTTTGATTTGTAAATGTTTCCATTTTTTGCTGTTGGAAGTTGTTTGAACAATGAATCGGGGCCGTAGTTCTCTATGTAGTCGCCGTTGCGGAAGCTAACTAATGGACACCCTGATGGAAATTCATGTTTTTTGCCGATGGCTTTTTATCTCCTTCGTTTATTTTTCAAAAAACTTTTTGACTTTCGGCGTTTTTTGTTTTATCATGGTCGGAGCATTAGTCTTTTGCATTGCTGCCATTTCAGATGGCCGTTAGAAAGCACCCCGACAGAAAGCCCATATCCTTGCCGATTACATGGTTTTTTTCTTTTTAATTGATTTGCTTTCTTTTCGCCATCGAAATAGTGTTTGATAGTTGATCAAAGAGCTAGTCCTTTGCGTTGTCGACATGGCGGCAGCATTGAGCTTAGAGCCACCAATACGTAGTCATTCATTGTTCCAATCGCCAACAGTTTTGTGTTTTGCTGGGTCCGCAGTCAATTTTTCATCTGTCGTTGCGGCTATGTAGTACACTATCTCTCCAACGTTTAGTTGGTTTATCTGTCGACGCATTACTACTTAGTCCTCTGAGCCTCCTTTTGCCGATGTTTTCAGTTGGCCGTGGAGCGAATAGTTTTTCCGTCGCCTACCATTGCGGCTCCTTAATGAACCAATCATCCGATGCTATAGTGGTTTCGACCGTCGATTGAGGTATGTCCTGCCATCTTTTTCACCAGAAGGTATATATATATTGGGGCAAGGGATTTTTTAATTATTATCTTGGTTGAAAACTCACATTTTCCCTATCCCTGTTGAGTCGAACTGTACCAACGTGCTTAGCTATCAGGATTTCATTCATTTGGAGATCTGCCATGGAAGTTTCGGACCTTCCCATCGACTGCACAACTTTCTTTCCAGGTAGGCCAACCATGGTTTCTCCTTCCTCTTGATTTTATTGGTCATTTTGGGAACCAGGGTCTTCCCCTGGATAGGATTTCCCACCATTGTGTAGTTAGCCATCCAAAATGAATTTTGACCCTTGAGATGTGAGGAATCAGTTAGCTTGACATTTTTGGTGGTGGGGTTTTTCTTGAGCCTGTTTTTGAGCCGTTATGGAAGCTCAATCCTGGTCCGAAGGTTTAGGTAGTTGGTGCAGACAAGCATTACACTATCTGCACTGACTTTTGTGGGGTTGTTTATGGCCGTCCGGGGGGATTTTTCATTTTTCGTGGGCGCTAACCCTAGTTTCGTGGAACAACGATGGGGTTTTCAACATTTTGGTTGAGCTAGGGATTTCCGCATTTTTAACAATTAATTGGGTGGTTCATGTTATGCAAAGAGTTTGAATGTAGTTCGGTTTAAGTGATGCATTTGCTATTAGGGTCATGTTTTAGTTACAGATGGACTTAGAAGTTTTAGACCCAGCTTGCAGAACTTCCTTTTACCTGTTATTTTCTATTATGCATTAATATTCTGATAGTTATTTGAGAATGCATATGGAAGAGGTAAATGGTTTGATACGGTTTTCTTCATTCTTAAAATGCTAACCAAAAGCTCCAATAGTCTAAGAACATGTTTGGTTTATGCCACGGTAACCATTTCAAAGGAGATATGTCTAAAAGACGAAAGAAGAAGGCTCCTATTGCAGAGGGAGAATCATATGTGGAAATTATCACCAAGGTGGAATACATTTATGAAGATACTAGAGCAACCATTGGGGTAGAGCTAGATTACAAGTGGGGTGAAATATACCGGATGATTTCAAATCAAAATGTGCTCGATGCAGGGTTCGAAGAACTGACTATATATGCAAACATCGAAAAATATTCTCTTATGAAAGTGGCCGCAAGACCTGAGTTGTTCCCGTGCTCAGAAGTGATTGGTTGGATTCTACCAAGGGAAGATGTAATTAATATGATCCTATAAAACACTGCTAAATAGGGATATGTTGCATATAGTCCTGCTTATGTCTCAATGGCATATCACCTACCTCCTACTCAAGTCTACTTAACCAAAAGTTGGTTGAAAGAGATAAATTTGGACCTGGTTGAAACAGTCAAAAGGATGATGATACCTGGGAAGAACTTTCGAACCAAGCCATCAAGGGAGTATGAAACAGTCACACTTCGGACCCCTTATAGGTTTATATCACTGATGTTGAATAGAGTTTCTGGGAGAGCTCATGGTAAAATTTTCAAATTGGGATGGATACCCATTAGTTTCCATGTGGCCACTCAGGGGACCGTATTCAACTGGGCAAACATAGTGTCCAATAGCCACTCAGCCTGCATATCTTCAACTTTGGGAGGGGTGTCACAGAAAAAGTCACAGTTCTACATGAGCTCTATCTTAGTGGACTGTATATTATGTACATAGTCATTTCCAGCCTTGAGGTGTAATTAGGACAGGCACATAACCCCTGTATACACTGCATACAAACTATTTTGGGTACACAAATATTATAGCCACTACAAAGAGATATGTGAACATTCCATTATGCCTTTGTACACTTTAATCTTCTTGACAGAATGCAACTGCATGTACGAGGAGGCATTCAAGATTATTGAAGAATATGGAATTTATTATTTGACTGATGAGGGAATGTATATTAGAATGTATGGTGTCTCTAGGGCACCTTCTCTACTTTCCAAATATACCACTGATTATGTGTTACATAAGTAAGCAGTCAGGTAGGTATACATTGATGGTGTTGGAAGCTTCTTGTTCGAACATAAGAAGGCATCATATCCTACCATACCTTTCAGGATGGGGAGTTAGAAGTTTACAAAAGTTAAACAGACTGCAAAATTCGTGCAAGAACTGGAGCACTTTCATTTTGGTGAAATGAACTTCCACAGGAATGACTCCCAAAATAAAGTTGCAGAGCATTGCAAAGAAGTAAATGTTCATTTTGAATACACAAATTTCTAGGACAAGGATGAAGAAATCTTTAGAAATGCAAATAATATGACTGCATTGAAGAAGAGATTTAAACAGAAGATCACCATTGTGGGTGGCAAGGGAAAAACCGCAAAGAAGGAAGCTGAAGAAGAAGAGGCCAGAAAAAGAGAAGAATATGCTAGAAGACTAGCGTAAGAGGTGGAAGGTTGGATAAAGCATGAAGAGGAGGAAAGAAAGAAGAAGGAAGATGCAGAGATAAATAAAAAACAAGAAGAAAGCGAGGGTCAGAGGTTAACAGGATCGCAAATAGACCTGAAAACTACCAAACAGGTGGATGCACAAGGGGCACATGATCATACAGATCAAGGGCATGGACAAAATAATCTCGATCTTCAAGAGCTTGCTGCAACTTCTGGCAACACTCAATAACAAGTTGTTTTTTCTCGATTTAATTTGATACCTTTTATGTAGAAAGAAGGAGAAGAGGTCCCTGATCTTAGCACTATCTTCTATGACAAGGAGAAGAAGAGTATTGCCAAAAGAAATAAAAGAAAGATTGAAACATGAGGACAATAAGGTAAGATTATAACTGATAAAACTTTGGTGTATGGAACAGATGCAAATCCGAGATTAACAGCAAGAGTTGAGGTGGCATTAACCCAAGCCACTGAAGATAATGTAGAAAGACTGATGACGGATCTAGAGTAATCAAGAAATAACGCTGTTCAGTTAAAAGAAACACTAAAGAAATAAAGAGATGAAGGTTATAAGCTAAAGAGGAAATTTGAAGACATGCAGAATGAAGTGAGGACTTCAAAGGCAGAACTCCAAAATCTGCATGCAAACAAGATGACATTAGAAGTTTCCATGGAGAGAACAGAGAAAGATGCTTAGAATAGCCTAGCCTAATTATATAGGCTACAACTAGAGTATTCGGTGTTGAAGGTAGAGAAAAATGACCTCAAAGTATCATATGAAACTCTGAGTGCAGAAAAGGACCAGCTACAAAGAAAAATTGCTGAGTTGGAGGCACAGAAGGCCACCATAGAAGAAGGAGAAAAGAAATATCAAGTGCATATAGCAAGTTTTGAGGGAAAGGTTGCTTCATTGACAGCATTACTGAAGGATTCTAATGAACATAAGATAGATATCCAACCTTTGAAAGAGCATGTCCTAGCTCAACAAAGAAGAATTCACCAACTGCAAATGTGTATTGAAGAAGAAAGATGTAAAATCTTACAGATAGATAGCAAGTTGGAATAAATATTGGACACCACTTCATATTTTGTAGATAGATCTCAGGATATTTTGGAGGTCCTGGCTGGAAGGATAGCGTGGATAGAAACCAATGAAGAAACCCTGGCAGTGCTACCAGCTAAAGATCGACATAGATTAAAGCTTGATTACAACTTATTAGAGTTTGCAATAAATACTGCATAGGAATCCAAGAAGACTGTGAAGAAAATGAGAGGAGCCTGTGCTGAATACCACAGAAGGGTGTTGGCCACCTACAATAGATGCCAAGTTGCTGCAAAACATGAGCTGTTCATAGAACAACTACATAATAGGTACCAAGAAGATGAGCAAAAGATCCAACAAGTCAAGGATCTAGATGAGCAGATCCTGAAGAATGTAGTAGCTCATACAGCAGTCAGCATCCATTTACTTCAAGATCAGCTACGCTTGAGTCCAGCAAGAATATAGGTGGTTAAGAATCAGACTGCAAAGTATGAGATCAACATCTGTTTTCTTGAACCCTTAGATTTTTAAAGCATAGCAGTAGAGGCCCAGGCATGGAAAAAGTTTATTAATGATCAAGCGGGGCCCTCTTCATAAAAGTGCTATATTAAATCTTGTTTAAATGTAATATATCGTATAATGTATGAGCACTCACTACAGGAAAAAATGTTTTTGGATTGAAACATTAGGGAAGCCCAAAAGTCATTTTGGGGCAGTCTAAAAGTTTTTCCTTTTTGTATAAGCAGAGGAGAGTTAGATAGAGAAAGGGACTTTTTCCTAGATAGATTTGTGAGAGTAAGAAGAACGATTTCCTTTTGCAATAAAGAATTACAAGTTTCCTGCTGGAGAAAGCTTGGTGGAAGATTTCAAATGCTGTGCTATGGATTTGTTGAATGTGAACTATTTCATCTTCAGCTTTGTGTCCATTAACTGTGAGATCGTTCTAACTCTTTGAACCTATGTTCTTGTTATGAATGCACTCTAGTTTATTCTATGAAATTTCCACTATGAGTAATGAAGGCTTTTCATAAACAATCAACTATCTTGTTGTTCATATATCTATTAATGTTCATGTGTTTTGAATTAAGTAACAACTATCTGCGATTATTCTTAATGCATGCACAGAAATACATTACTCATTGATAAATGATAATATTGCTCCCTAGGGATAGGTTAGATAGTTAGTTTTAGTTTCTTGTTGTGTGTGATTTAGATGTGAGAGAGTTAAGATGAGAGGTAAGAACCTGTGCATCACATTGTGACTGCTCCTCATATTCTCTATCAATCTGCATTATTAGATAGGCACTTGCATATCATACTTAAATTCAAAAAACTAAAAAATATACACGGTGGACCGGGCCGTAACCGGTAAAACCTTTTATTTTGTTACTTGACCTACTGTAGCCAGATCGTAAATCGCACAGATTCCCCATACCAAACAGTAACGGGCTAGTTGGGAACGTTTATCGGGTATAATCCCTAGCTATTGTTACCTACGATTTTGCAGGCCTCAACAACACCCAAGGCCTATATCAATGGATTGAATCACAACACATGACCTCTATCGAGGTAATATTTCACCTCTTAGTGGGGATATTAATTACATTAGAATGATTTGAATAGTAGATATGGGTCTCAAGATTATGCACATGGTATATAAATAAAATATTGGCTTTACACCCTAAAAGAAACTTTTATCTATAGATGGCCAAAAAAAACACCTCAACCCGCCACAATTGAGCTTTGAAAATGCCCTTCACCTAATAATGGTATGTTGATGACATTAAGTAGTTGTTCAACAATATGCACGGGTATTGGAGCTAAGTGTTGGGTCACCCAAATGTCGCATATCTATCCTATTATCCTTTCACTATTCCTCATATTCATCCCTATTCATCACTCCTTTAACCTTTCATTATACCATTTTTATGAATAAATATGGGTTTACTTTATTATTTTCCAAGTTATTTATTTTAGGTATTTTAAGAAAAATCATGATTAAATATTAGAAAATTGACATTTTTCATTTATATCTCAAAGTTGTTTGAGCTTTGTAATGTATAGGAATATTTGAATATTTTCAACAAAAGGATTATTCAAATCTTTTCAAATATTTACTCCACCATTAAACATTTGAAGGAGATAATTATTCAAGTTTATTCCAAAGAGAGTATCATGGAAATATGAATATAATATCTCATCCAATATTTGTGAGAGGATTTATGAGGATTTGAAGGGATGAATATTTTGTAATTATGGAAAATAGGTTGAGAGAAAAGTGGATCTACATTTATCCTCTTTTCAAAGCAACTCATGTATAAATAAGAGTTCTCTCTCTTCACTTGGGAGTAGTAGAGGCCTCTTTAGTGGTGTGGAAGTAGAGAAATCATTCATGTGAAGTATTTTGAGAGTTAGTCAGGGATTTAATCATTATGAAATATGGTTCATGTTTTAGAGAAAATATTTTGATTTCTCCATTATAGATTTGTTATTTTGAGTTGCTCATATAGATTTCATGTTAGCTCGCATCTATTTATCATTTGTCATTTGTTACTTATAAGTTGTCACATGTTTTCGTGACACGGCATAGGAAATCTCCCTTGTCAAAACCTATTTTGAGTAACTCAAGAAATTAACATGAAATGCAAAAACATGATTCCAATAATAGATCTATTTGCAAATTTTTAAAGTTTTTTATTTTATTTTTTTACATTTTTACCTAATATATATATATATAGATATACATAGATATACATATACATACATATACATACATATATATACATACATATATATACATACATATATATATATACATATATACATACATACATATATATATATACGTGGGGGGGAGGGTAGCTCTGTGATAAGGGTAACAGTGCAAGGCGAGATTGGCGAAGGAGCAGGAAAGACAAATGTTCCTAAATTTTAACCTGCGGGAAATGACATATTTAATGATGATAGATGAGGTGGACTATGATTGCAACTCGCCGGGAGTTCCAATATTCGTGCATTCATTAAATATGGTGAATACCCAACAAGAGGTGAGGTCACCTTCCACACTTGAAACTCCGAAGTTCGGGTTTCCAAGCATGAAGGATGATCCCTCATCAATGAATAAGAAAGGTGGTGATCATAAAGGCATAAGGTGAATAGGAGACAAAGATAATAAAACCTTATTCTCATTAACAGTAGGTGAGGACATAGAGTTCAAAGAATTACCTGATTATGTGTCCCTAGATTTGGTAGGACAGTTCTATGGGAAAAATATGGGTGAGGCTACACTACAAAGGTGGATGGAAGAGAATTGGAGCCCCCTTATGCAGCAATTACTAGTCTTCCATATCTTATCCTACGGATTGATCCTGTTCCGAGTCAAGAAAGAGGAAGTAAGACAAAAGTTACTAAATAATTCATGGCAGTGGGGGCCCTTTGGGCTGATACTAAAAAAGTCAAAGGTAGAATTTGAAGCAAAAAGAGAACCATAGAATGTACAACAAGTGTGGGCGATATTACCTAGTATTCCAATGATGTTCTGGAAGAAGGAAATTCTGGAACCAATAGGAGGGAAAATAGGTAAGTTCATAGCTATGGAAGAAAATTGGGAGCAAAAAATAGACAAAATATGCACTAAAATATTGATCGAAGTCAACTTATGTGATAGATTGTTCGAAGAAATCCTATTGGAGATTCATGGAAAATCATGGAGGCAAAGTTTGGATTACTAGAAGATTCCATTCCAATGTTTTTCTTGCAGACAGGTTGGCCATATTGCAAGAGACTTCCTGAACCCCAGAAGAAATCAAGTGTGGTACAAAAAATAGTTGGTTAAGAAGGATGTTCAGAGTGGTGATAAGAACACAGTAAAATATAAAAAAGGTGGTGAACAAGGAGCGCCTTTAGCATATATGGTTACATGTTTTCCTCTTCGTAAGCTAGAACCCCCTCCCGAAATTCTCCCTTCTGTCATTACCTTAAACAATCTGAAGCAGGTTTTGAAATTTCTAAGGACAATTGTCGAAAGTTCCGAAGTGGAGTTGGTGACACCTGTAAGTGTGTAGATAAAGAATGACATTTGTTATAGCCCAAACAAGGTCGTAAGAAAGGTGGAATCCCCGCAGAAGGTGATAAAGGACCCCCTTCTTGGATAAAACATAAAATATATAACACGCGGTTGAAAATGCTATCATAAAAGGGGAAAGTGTCGACTGGAGGGTTGGCATTAGACAAGGTGACTAAAGTTACCTTGGGTAGGAAGACACTAATTTTGAAAGCCAAAAATCAAGCTGAGCTAGAGGTAAAAAATGGAAAATAAGCAATAATTAGTAGGGCCCTTAGAGAAGGGAAGGCCTAGGCCAGGGTTCCCTGATGCTGGTACTCTCCTTCAACACAAGGGGGTTAAGGAGATTCTCCAAAATAAAATATCTCAAGTGAATGATCGTTAACCTTAAACCTACGATAATTCTCCTTTAGGAAACCATGATGGAGGGTATGAAAGACAAATAATTCCTTGAGCCTTGGCTCAAATACTAGAATTTTGCATATATAAGTTTGGATGGGCATTGAGGGGGTTTTCTAACTACCTCGAGCCAGGATTTCATTGAAATCGCGACAACGAAGCATAAAACAGTGCTTAAAACAGTATTAAAGGGAAAAAATCTCTAGAGACTCCGTTTATTTTTATAATGTCTATGGCCCTCATCAAAAAAGGAAGGCTTTCTGGGAATATTTCTTCTCTTCGAGAGTGTTGGAGCCAAAAAACATGATTCTGGAAGGAGATTTGAATCTTACTCTTTTAGAGAAAGAAAACTGGGTAGCAACAGCCCGTCAAGATAGTCTTAGTGCCTTCTTTGTTGTGATGTTTGATTCTAAAGAATTGGTGGACTTGCAACCTATGAAGCTAACCCCGACATGGAGGAATAATAGATACGGGGAACAAGTTATCTCCAAATGGTTGGACAAATTTTTTATTTCAGAAACCTACTTTCAGGGTCTATGATAGTGAAAACATGGGTAGAGGTTGGAGGGTTATCTGATCAGCTCCCAATATCTTATGACTTCAAGGTCTATAATGTAATAATTCTTCTCCATTCAAGTTTAACCCATCCTGGATCCAGGAAGATGATTATCGAAAGCTTCTAGTGGATTCCTGGTTTCCTCTAAAGAATATCTCCAATGTCTCCTTCATGAAACAATTTGTGGAGAATCTTCAAAGAACAGAGAAGGAGAAAAATAAATGGGCCAAGATATACACATCCAACCAACAGAACCAGCTAAATGAAGTTGAATCAAACTTAAAGAATATTTACAGCCTAAACAACTCTGGAATTTTCTCAAAGGAAGAACTGAAAGAGGTTTGAGAAAATGAGTTAAAGTGAGAATATCTTCTAGCAAAGGAAGAGGACCTCTTGAGGTTTAAAAGTAGGGCCAATTGGATCAAGGAAGGATATAAAAATAAAAAATTTTCCATAGACATGCAACACATAGGAAAAACCTAAATACGATTTCGGCAATAAAAGTTGTGAAGTGGGAGTTGGTTTATTCGTTCAAGGAAAAAGCGAAGGCTGGAGAAAGGTTCTTCAAAAACCTCTTCTCGAGACAAGAAGGATGTAATATCTAGGAAATTTTTAAGGTCATCAACATGTTTCCAATATTGATAAATGGAGAAGTGATAGAAGAAGAG
Source organism: Pseudotsuga menziesii (assembly GCA_001517045.1). Lineage (NCBI taxonomy): Eukaryota > Viridiplantae > Streptophyta > Pinopsida > Pinales > Pinaceae > Pseudotsuga > Pseudotsuga menziesii. The sequence continues at coordinate 237,046 of LPNX010066414.1, read as the reverse complement.
GTGGAAAAATGAGTATACTCCTTCCAAAAAGGTAAGAGTCCCGGCCCTATGAATTTATTATTGAATTTTTCAGGGTTTCTTTGAATTAGTAAAAGAATATTTGTTGAAGGTAGTGCGAGAGTCTCAAAGATCTGGGAACATATTGCAAGCCCTAAGTTCAACCTTCTTAGCCCTCATTCCCCAAAAACAAAACTCCGCCTCCTTCGAAGATTTCAAGCCAATTTCCTATTGTAATGTGGTGTATAAAATAATCGCAAAAATAATACCACATCGTCTAAAGATGATTTTAAGAGAAATTATTGCAGAAGAGTAGTTTGGTTTTCTTTTTAATAGTCAAATCCACGATGCGGTGTCTCTAACTCATGAGGCTATCCAGACTATCATTAGAAGTAAGAGTAAATCCTTTGCACTAAAGTTAGACCTTTCAAATGATTACTGAGAATTAAACAAGGTTGATAGTCTGTCAAAACTTTCTCTTCTTTTAGCTCCAGGCAATCTGGAGATAGAAGAAGTAATACAAGACTAGAAGAATTCTCATGAAAGGTAAAAGAGATTTTTGGGAATTTTTTTTGTGTAAGCTAAAACCTCCAGCCATAACTAGAAGAAGGATGTATATGATAGATACAGGAATTGTATGGATTGTAAGAAAAGTTATGCCAAGGGTGTAATCCCTTGTATCAATTTTGATGTAAAGAAAGTTCCTTTGGAATAGTTCACAATGAATCTTTATTTAGGGTGGTGGATATTTTCCTATTGGAAGATATATATATATATATATATATATATATTGTGTTTTTGTAAGTGTATTTATTCAAAAATGAACTAGAAAATCAAGCAAATTAACTGTGAGATCTTTCTAACTCTTTGAACCTACGTTCTTGTTATGAATGCACTCTAGTTTATTCTACGAAATTTCCACTATGAGTAATGAAGGCTTTTCATAAACAATCATCTATCTTGTTGTTCATATATCTATTAATGTTCATGTGTTTTGAATTAAGTAACAACTATCTGTGATTTTTCTTAATGCATGCACAGAAATACATTACTCATTGATAAATGATAATCTTGCTCCCTAGGGATAGGTTAGATAGTTATTTTTAGTTTCTTGATGTGTGTGATTTAGATGCGAGAGAGTTAAGACGAGAGGTAAGAACCTGCGCATCACATTGTCACCGCTCCTCGTATTCTCTATCAATCTGCATTCTTAGATAAGCACTTTCATATCATACTTAAATTCAACAAACTAAAAAATATACACGGTGGACCAGGCCGTAGCTGGTTAAACATTTTATTTTGTTACTTGACCTACAGTAGCCGGACCTTAAACCGGACGTATTCCCCATACCAAATAGTAACGGGCTAGTTGGGAACGTTTACTGAGGAGAATCCCTAACTGCTATTACCTGTGATTTTCTAGGCCTCAACAGTATCTGGTGCTAGAAGGAGGGCACCAGTGCATGGCTGGCCGAGGAAACCCATTTCCTCGAAATTATTCCGCAGGTGACAGTTCTAAAAGTAGTTTGTTTCCAAATCCAATTCCGGAAGAAAAGGGGAAAGAGCATCTGTATTCTATTGATAACAAAGTAGTCAATAATCTGAGAAGACATACTAGGGCATATGCAAGGAAGATTGGAGGATTACCGATTATCATTTCCTTACCCAGAAGAGAATATCGGAAGAAAGACCGCCCTATATTGGAAGACGCAATGTTGGTTGAAGATTTTGAAGAAATGGTAGAAACAGCCTTACAGGTAGTTGTTCAACATCTGAATTAGTTGGACCTAGATACACCTTACTGTTCACCTGTTCATACCCCTTTTCATTCACCACCTCACTCTCCACTTAAAATCATGGAAAATGTAAATGCAAATCAGCCACCCAACCCACCAAATCCACCACTTTCTTGGAGGTCTAGGTCACCTTTAAACCTAACACCTCCGTTACATGATTTCCCTCAAGATTTTGAGAAAATGTTTCCTAAGTTTGACCCAAGTGAAAAGATTTTGGTAGATGATCATTTGCAAATATTTTACTTGGCTATAGAAGGTCTACAGGCTGGAGAACATGAAGATGTAGTATGTATATTGTTTCCACATACTCTGAAGGGAGCAGCAGCCTCATGGTATTCTGCTCTGCCTGCAAATTCAAACACAGATTGGAACATGTTTGAAATAATATTCAAAAGTAAATATGCAGTCCAAAAAACTCATGCAGCTCTAATGAAAGGGTTATGCTCTTTAAAGAAAGAAAGAAAAGAAAAAGTGCATAGTTTCACTCAAAGGTTTGCTACTTATCTTAAAAAAAATTCTGCAACGGACAAGCCCTCTGATAAAGTTCTGATTGAATATTATACTTCAGCTTTAGAGCCTGAATTGGCCATGTTTGCCAAGATGTCAGTCAAGCCTACATTGTCAGAAACTTATGAAGAAGCTGAGAGGGTAGAGGCTGAAAAAGAGAGCATAAAAGATTATCCTGAGCGGTTGGGAGAAAAAACTTTTGGTAAAAAGGCTTTATTACTGTCTAAGCCTAAGGATGAGCAATCACATGACTTTGAAGGAATGTTGAAAATGATGCAGAAGCTGTCTAACAGAGTGATAGATTTGGAAAAAGAAAAGGAGGCTCATAAAGAATACAAACCTTACTATAAAAGGAGAGAAGACAACAATCAATCTAAACCTCCTCCACACAGTCCTGCACCCATGAATTTAACTAAGGTAGGTATGGATAATCTTTGCACCTTTCATCAGCAACCTCATTCTGAGAAAAATTGTCCCCAATGGATCAATTCGATGACATTAGTAACGAATCAGCTATTGGACTCTAAACTAATAGAAAATGATGAGTAGGAAGAAAAAAATAATCAACCCATAGAAAAACAAGAAGAGGATGCTCTGGTTTTATGGGACTATGTCTCGCTTTTTGGTATAGAAGATGAAGGTTCACTGAAACAGGAAGAAACATCAGAGACAAATGTGACAACAAGAAGTCAAGGTTTGTTAAATAAAGACAATTCAATACTTCCAAAGATTAAGAGATTTCAGGAGAACATGAAGAAAATACAAAAGAACAACAAAGATGATAAAATACTTGAATTAACCATTACCAGTCAAGACCCGAAACAAGTCAACATGCCTGTTAAGCCTATTGAAGACAAGGTTGATAATGTTGCTGTCGGAGAAACCACAGTATCGAAATGACCGAGTCGACGTTTCGGATCCATATCAGGATCCATCTTCCATATCACTCTCTTCACATTTGACATTGTCCTGAAGATGGATCCTGATATGGATCCGAAACGTCGACTCGATCATTTCGATATCGTGGTTTCTCCGACAGCAACATCAACAACTAACCACCACATAAATTTGGCAACAGAAGGTTGATAATGTCAAGGAAAATCTCAAAGTACCTGAGATGGGGTACGATATTATGGAGGACATTAAAAGGGCTAAGGAAAATATTTCATTATTTGAAATGTGTAATGTACCTCAACAGAAAGAAAAATTGTTAAAAGCGCTTGAAGTACCAGAGGAAGAGCTTCCCATTAACAACCAACCCGTAGAAGAAATTGGTGAAGCAAGTGTGGGAGGTAAAGCTAGGTTTAAAACCCCACCATTCCTTTTGACTTTTGGGATTTTAAACCATAATGTTCACAATTTTTTAGTAGACTCAAGGTTAGAAGTCAATTTTATGCTGCTGTCACTCTGCAAGAAGATCAATGGACAACCTAAACCAACTACCTGGCAGGTTACTTAGCTAGACAGGACCAATGTGAAAGTAGTCGGGGAAATGGAAGATGTTCTGATTCACTTATCTGCAAATGAAAAGATATGTAAGTACATTGATATTGTAGTAGCAGACATCCTTGATGTTTATGGATTTGTTTTGAATCGAGACTGGTAAGCAAGGCTAAATGGATATTTCGCATCAGATTGGTCACATCTGTGTTTGCCTCATAAGGGAAGTCCAAATCAAATAAAAATATTCAGAGATCCCCACATGAAGCACAATGTTATTCAATTGGAAGAAAAAAATGAACCAGTGAATTCTATGTTGGGAAATTATCTAATTGAGCTAGAACAGGGAAACTACCAAGTGGAAGAAGCCAGCAACATATCTGACACCCAGCCCAATCTCGTTCGATTTTCGCGGGCTGATGAGATTGATTGTAAAATAGTAGATTTAGTTTCAGACGTAGTTTTTAATTCAAGTTTCATAGAACTAGATAATGGGTAGGCCTTTTCAATTTGCAGTCAAGCCCAGCCCCTCAACTTACAAGTTGCCAGATTTAAAGGGATGGGAAGAGAACTGACCAGTTAGTGGTTTAGTTCTCAAAATTTAATTTTCTTGGTTTTTATTTCTTGATTATCTTGTACATAAATAAACTGATTTGGTTGTTTATTTTTTATCAAAGAGCTAGTCCTTTGCATCACTGACACGGTGGCAGCATTGAGCTTGGAGCCACCGATACGTAGTCATTCATTGTTCGAATAGCCAATAGTTTTGTGTTTTGCTGGGTCCACAGTCAATTTGTCATCCATCGTTGCGGCTATGTAGTACACTATCTCTCCAACGTTTAGTTGGTTTATCTGTCGACGCATTACTAGTTAGTCCTCTGAGCCTCCTTTTGCCAATGTTTTCAGTTGGTCGTGGAGCGCATAGTTTGTCCATCGCCTACCATTGCGGCTCCTTAATGAACTAATCATCCGATGCTATAGTGGTTTCGACCGTCGATTGAGGTATGTTCCGCCATCTTTTTCACCGAAAGGTATATATATATTGGGGCAAGGGATTTTTTTAATTATTATCTTGGTTGAAAACTCACATTTTCCCTATCCCTGTCGAGTCGAACTATGCCAATGTGCTTAGCTTTTAGGATTTCATTCATTTGGAGCTCTGCCAAGGAAGTTTCGGACCTTCCCGTCGACTGCACAGCTTGCTTGCCAGGTAGGCCAACCATGGTTTCTCCTTCCTCTTAATTTTATTGGTCATTTTGGGAACCAGGGTTTTCCCCTTGCTAGGTTTTCCCGCCATTGTGTAGTTAGCCGTCCAAAATTAATTTTGATCCTTGAGATGTGAGGAATCAGTTAGCTTGACATTTTTGGCGGTGGGGTTTTTCTTGAGCCTATTTTTGAGCCGTTATGGAAGCTCAATCCCGGCTCGAAGGTTTAGGTAGTTGGTGCAGACAAGCATTACACTATCTGCACTGACTTTTGTGGGGTTGTTTATGGCCATCCGAGGGGAGTTTTCATTTTTCATGGGCGCTAACCCTAGTTTCGTGGAACAACGAGGGGGTTTTCAACATTTTGGTTGAGCTAGGGATTTCCGCATTTTTAACAATTAATTGGGTGGTTCATGTTATGAAAAGAGTTTGAATGTAGTTCGGTTTAAGTGATGCATTTTCTATCAGGGTCATGTTTTAGTTGCAGATGGACTTAGAAGTTTTAGACCCAGCTTGCAGAACTTCCTTTTACCTGTTATTTTCTATTATGCATTAATATTCTGATAGTTATTTGAGAATGCATATGGAAGAGGTAAATGGTTTGATACGGTTTTGTTCATTCTTAAAACGCTAACCAAAAGCTCCAATAGTCTAAGAACATGTTTGGTTTATGCCAGGGTAACCATTTCAAAGGAGATATGTCTAAAAGACAAAAGAAGAAGGCTCCTATTGCAGAGGGAGAACTAGATGTGGAAATTATCACCAAGGTGGAATACATTTATGAAGATACCAGAGCAACCAATGGGGTAGAGCTAGATTACAAGTGGGGTGAAATATACCGGATGATTTCAAATCAAAATGTGCTTAATGCAGGGTTCAAAGAACTGAATATATATGCAAACATCGAAAAATCTTCTCTTATGAAAGTGGCCACAAGACCTGAGTTGTTCCCGTGCTTAGAAGTGATTGGTTGGATTCTGCTAAGGGCAGATGTAATTAATATGATCCTAGAAAACACTTCCAAATAGGGATATGTTGCATATAGTCCTGCTTATGTCTCAATGGCATATCACCTACCTCCTGCTCAAGTCTACTTAACTAAAAGTTGGTTGACAGAGATAAATTTGGACCTTGTTGAAATAGTCAAAAGGATGATGATACCTGGGAAGAACTTTTGAACTAGGCCATCAGGGGAGTATGAAACAGTGACACTTCAGACCCCTTATAGGTTTATGTCACTGATGTTGAATATATTTTTTGGGAGAGCTCATGGTAAAAGTTTCAAACTGGGATGGATACCCATTAGTTTCCATGTGGCCACTCAGGGGACCGTATTCAACTGGGCAAACATAGTGTCCAATAGCCACTCAGCTTGCATATCTTCAACTTTGGGAGGGGTGTCACAGAAAAATTCAGAGTTCTACATGAGCTCTATCTTAGTGGACTGTATATTATGTACACAGTCATTTCTAGCCTTGAGGTGTAATTAGGACAGGGACAGAATCCCTGTATACACTGCATACAAACTATTTTGGGTACACAAATATTATAGCCACTACAAAGAGATATGTGAACATTCCATTATGCCTTTGTACACTTTAATCTTCTTGACAGAATGCAACTGCATGTCTGAGGAGGCATTCAAGGTTATTGAAGAATATGGAAGTTATTATCTGACTGATGAGGGAATGTATATTAGAATGTATGGTGTCTCTAGGGCACCTTCTCTAATTCCCAAATATACCAGTGATTATGTGTTACATAAGGAAGCAGTCAGGTAGGTATACATTGATGGTGTTGGAAGCTTCTTGTTTGAACATAAGAAGGCATCATATCCTACCATACCTTTCAGGCTGGGGAGTTAGAAGTTTACAAAAGTTAAGTAGACTACAGAATTCATGCAGGAACTGGAGCACTTTCATTTTGGTGAAATGAACTTCCACAGGAATGAATCCCAAAATAAAGTTGCAGAGCATTGCAAAGAAGTAAATGTTCATTTTGAATACACAAATTTCTAGGACAAGGATGAAGAAATCTTTAGAAATGCAAAGAATATGACTGCATTGAAGAAGAGATTTAAACAGAAGATCACCATTGTGGGTGGCAAGGGAAAAACCGCAAAGAATGAAGCTGAAGAAGAAGAGGCTAGAAAAAGAGAAGAAGATGCTAGAAGACTAGCGTAAGAGGTGGAAGGTTGGCTAAGGCATGAAGAGGAGGAAAGAAAGAAGAAGGAAGATGCAGAGATAAATAAAAAACAAGAAGAAAGCGAGGGTCAGAGGTTAATAGGATCGCAAATAGACCAGAAAACTACAAAACAGTGGATGCACAAGGGGCACATGATCATACATATCAAGGGCATGGACAAAATAATCTCAATCTTCAAGAGCCTGCTGCAACTTCTGGTATCACTTAAGAACAAGTTGTTTTTTCTCGATTTAATTTGATACATTTTATGTATAAAGAAGGAGAAGAGGTCCCTGATCTTAGCACTATCTTCTATGCCAAGGAGAAGAAGAGTATTGTCAAAAGAACTAAAAGAAATATTGAGACAGGAGGACAATCAGGTAAGATTATAACTGATAAAAATTTGGTGTATGGAACAGATGCAAATCCAAGATTAACAGCAAGAGTTGGGGTGGCATTAACCCAAGCCACTGAAGATAATGTAGAAAGACTGATGACGGATCTGGAGCAATCAAGAAATAATGCTGCTCAGTTAAAAGAAACACTAAAGAAAGAAAGAGATGAAGGTTATAAGCTGAAGAGGAAATTTGAAGACATGCAGAATGAAGTGAGGACTTCAAAGGTAGAACTCCAGAATCTACATGCAAACAAGATGGCATTAGAAGTTTCCATGGAGAGAACAGAGAAAGATGCTCAGAACAGCCTAGCCGAATTATAGAGGCTACAACTAGAGTATCCGGTGTTGAAGGAAGAGAAAAATGACCTCAAAGTATCATATGAAACTCTAAGTGCAGAAAAGGACTAGCTACAAAGAAAAATTGCTGAGTTGGAGGCACAGAAGGCCACCATAGAAGAAGGAGAAAAGAAATATCAAGTGCATATAGCAAGTTTTGAGGGAAAGGTTGCTTCATTGACAGCATTAATGAAGGATTCCAATGAACGTAAGATAGATATCCAACCTTTGAAAGAGCATGTCCTAGCTCAAAAAAGAAGAATTCACCAACTGCAAATGTGTATTGAAGAAGAAAGATGTAAAATCTTACAGATAGATAGCAAGTTGGAAGAAATATTGGACACCACTTCATATTTTGTAGATAGATCTCAGGATATTTTGGAGGTCCTGGCTAGAAGGATAGCATGGATAGAAACCAATGAAGAAACCCTGGCAGAGCTACTAGATAAAGATCGACATAGATTAAAGCTGGATCACAAATTATTAGAGTTTGCAATAAATACTGCATAGGAATCCAAGAAGACTGTGAAGAAAACGAGAGGAGCCTGTGCTGAATACCACAGAAGGGTGCTAGTCACCTACAACAGATGCCAAGTTGCTGTAGAACAAAGACTAGATGCAATACTAGAACATGAGTTGTTCATAGAACAACTACAGAATAGGTACCAAGAAGATGAGCAGAAGATCCAACAAGTCAAGGATCTAGATGAGCAGATCCTAAAGAATGTAGTAGCTCATGTAGCAGTCAGCATCCATTTACTTCAAGATCAGCTACGCTTGAGTCCAGGAAGAATATAGGTGGTTAAGAATCAAGCTGCAAAGTATGAGATCAACATCTGTTTTCTTGAACCCTCAGATTTTTAAAGCATAGCAGCGGAGGCCCAGGCATGGAAAAAGTTTATTAATGATCAAGCGGGGCCCTCTTCATAAAAGTGCTCTATTAAATCTTGTTTAAATGTAATATATCGTATAATGTATGAGCACTCACTACAGGAAAAAATGTTTTTGGATTCAAACGTTAGGGAAGCCCAAAAGTCATTTTGGGGCAGTCTAAAAGTTTTTCCTTTTTGTATAAGCAGAGGAGAGTTAGATAGAGAAAGGGAATTTTTCCTAGATATATTTGTGAGAGTAAGAAGAACGATTTCCTTTTGCAATAAAGAATTACAATTTTCATGCTAGAGAAAGCTTGGTGGAAGATTTCAAATGCTGTGCTATGGGTTTGTTGAATGTGAACTATTTCGTTTTCAGCTTTGTGTCCATTAACTGTGAGATCGTTCTAACTCTTTGAACCTATGTTCTTGTTATGAATGCACTCTAGTTTATTCTATGAAATTTCCACTATGAGTAATGAAGGCTTTTCATAAACAATCAGCTATCTTGTTGTTCATATATCTATTAATGTTCATGTGTTTTTAATTAAGTAACAACTATCTGCGATTATTCTTAATGCATGCACATAAATACATTACTCATTGATAAATGATAATCTTGCTCCTTAGGGATAGGTTAGATAGTTAGTTTTAGTTTCTTGTTGTGTGTGATTTAGATGTGAGAGAGTTAAGACGAGAGGTAAGAAACTGTGCATCACATTGTGACCGCTCCTCATATTCTCTATCAATCTGCATTCTTAGATAGGCACTTTCATATAATACTTAAATTCAAAAAACTAAAAATTATACACGGTGGACCGGGCCGTAACTAGTAAAACCTTTTATTTTGTTACTTGACCTACTGTAGCCGAACCGTAAACCGGATAGATTCCCCATACCAAACAGTAACGGGCTAGTTGGGAACGTTTAGGCAAAGTTTGGATTACTAGAAGATTCCATTCCAATGTTTTTCTTGCAGACAGGTTGGCCATATTGCAAGAGACTTCCTGAACCCCAGAAGAAATCAGGTGCGGTACAAAAAATAGTGGGTTAAGAAGGATGTTCAGAGAGGTGATAAGAACACAGTGAAATATAAAAAAGGTGGTGAACAAGGAGCACCTTTAGCATATATGGTTACATGTTTTCCTCTTGGTAAGCTAGAACCCCCTCCTGAAATTCTCCCTTCTGTCATTACCTTAAACAATCTAAAGCAGGATTTGAACTCTCTAAGGACAATTGTCGAAAGTTCCGAAGTGGAGTTGGTGACACCCGTAAGTGTGCAGATAAAGAATGACATTTGTGATAGCCCAAACAAGGTCGTAAGAAAGGTGGAATCCCTGCAGAAGGTGATAAAGGACCCCCTTCTTGGATAAAACATAAAATATATAACACGCGGTTGAAAATGCTATCATAAAAGGGGAAAGTGTCGACTGGAGGGTTGGCATTAGACAAGGTGACTAAATTTACCTTGGGTAGGAAGACACTAATTTTGAAAGCCAAAACTCAAGCTGAGCTAGAGGTAAAAAATGGAAAATAAGCAATAATTAGTAGGGCCCTTAGAGAAGGGAAGGCCTAGGCCAAGGTTCCCTGATGCTGGTACTCTCCTTCAACACGAGGGGGTTAAGGAGATTCTCCAAAATAAAATATCTCAAGTGAATGATCGTTAACCTTAAAACTGCTATAATTATCCTTTAGGAAACCATGATGGAGGGTATGAAATCCAAATAATTCCTTGAGCCTTGGCTCAAATACTGGAATTTTGCATATATAAGTTTGGATGGGCACTGAGGGGGTTTTCTAACTACCTCAAGCCAGGATTTTATTGAAATCATGACAACGAAGGATAAAATAGTATTAAAGGGAAAAATATCTATAGACTCCATTTATTTTTATAATGTCTATGGCCCTTATAAAAAAAGGAAGGCTTTCTGGGAAGATTTCTTCTCTTCGAGAGTGTTGGAGCCAAAAAACATGATTCTGGAAGGAGATTTGAATCTTACTCTTTTAGAGAAAGAAAACTGGGTAGCAACAGCCCGTCAAGATAGTCTTAGTGCCTTCTTTGTTGTGATGTTTGATTCTAAAGAATTGGTGGACTTGCAACCTATGAAGCTAACCCCGACATGGAGGAATAATAGATATGGGGAACAAGTTATCTCCAAAAGGTTAGACAAATTTTTTATTTCAGAAACCTACTTTCAGGGTCTATGATAGTGAAAACATGGGTAGAGGTTGGAGGGTTATCTTATCAGCTCCCAATATCTTATGACTTCAAGGTCTATAATGTAGTAATTCTTCTCCATTCAAGTTTAACCCATCCTGGATCCAGGAAGATGATTATCGAAAGCTTCTAGTGGATTCCTGGTTTCCTCTAAAGAATATCTCCAATGTCTCCTTCATGAAACAATTTGTGGAGAATATTCAAAGAATAGAGAAGGAGAAAAAGAAATGGGCCAATATATACACATCCAACCAACAAAACCAGCTAAAAGAAGTTGAATCAAACTTAAAGAATATTTACAGCCTAAACAACTCTGGAATTTTCTCAAAGGAAGAACTGAAAGAGGTTTGAGAAAATGAGTTAAAGTGAGAAGATCTTCTAGCAAAGGAAGAGGAGCTCTTGAGGTTTAAAAGTAGGGCCATTTGGATCAAGGAAGGATATAAAAATACAAATTTTTCCATAGACATGCAACACATAGGAAAAACCTAAATACGATTTCGGCAATAAAAGTTGTGAAGTGGGAGTTGGTTTATTCCTTCAAGGAAAAAGCGGAGGCTGGGGAAAGGTTCTTCAAAAACCTCTTCTCGAGACAAGAAGCTTGCAATATCCAGGAAATTTTTAAGGTCGTCAACATGTTTCCAATATTGATAAATGAAGAAGTGATAGAAGAAGAGGTGGAAAAATGAGTATATTCCTTCCAAAAAGGTAAGAGTCCCGGCCCTATGAATTTACTATTGAATTTTTCATGGTTTCTTTGAATTAGTAAAAGAATATTTGTTGAAGGTAGTGCGAGAGTCTCAAAGAGCTGGGAAGGTATTGCAAGCCCTAAGTTCAACCTTCTTAGCCCTCATTCCCCAAAAACAAAACTCCTCCTCCTTCGAAGATTTCAAGCCAATTTCCTGTTGTAATGTGGTGTATAAAATAATCGCAAAAATAATACCACATCGTCTAAAGATGATTTTAAGAGAAATTATTGCAGAAGAGTAGTTTGGTTTTCTTTTTAATCGTCAAATCCATGATGCAGTGTCTCTAACTCAAGAGGCTATCCACACTATCATTAGAAGTAAGAGTAAATCCTTTGCACTAAAGTTAGACCTTTCAAAGGATTACCGAGAATTAAACATGGAGGTTGATAGTCTGTCAAAACTTTCTCTTCTTTTAGCTCGAGGCAATCTGGAGACAAAAGAAGTAATACAAGACTAGAAGAATTCTCACGAAAGGTAAAAGAGATTTTTGGGAATTTTTTTTGTGTAAGCTAAAACCTGTAGCCATAACTAGAAGAAGGATGTATATGATAGATACAGGAATTGTATGGATTGTAAGAAAAGTTATGCCAAGGGTGTAATCCCTTGTATCAATTTTGATGTAAAGAAAGTTCCTTTGGAATAGTTCATGATGAATCTTTATTTAGGGTGGTGGATATTTTCCTATTGGAAGATCTATATATATATATATTGTGTTTTTGTAAGTGTATTTATTCAAAAATGAACTAGAAAATCAAGCAAATTAAGATTATTAAGAAAATTAAACTAGAAAGTTATTGTTTTTTTTAATTGTTTTTCCTACAAAGGCATAATATAGAACCCCCATTACTTAGAATATGGAATATTAAAATGTTTCCATCCCATATGTTTTAATAATGACAAACAAAAATTCCTTTGATATTCATTGCAAATAATGTGACTTCCCACATTGATTAAAAACCATTTTATGGAATGGAATTTGAACAATAAATGTTGATGCACCAAACTTGATTAAAAACTGACTCACGAAGGTTTATTTTTGTTATAGATGATTTTACCACACTTGGTAGATCACACATTTATGGCCTTCCATGTCCCTCTGCAGACTCTTTGGACCCCATGGACTTATATTATACTTTGATGTTCCAGGATCATCCCCTAAAATTTCCTATTTATACCTATACATGACTTTTAAAGCAATACTCGTGTGTATACGCAGATTTTGACCTCAAACATGTGTGCATTGGGATGTGTGCAAAATGAAAAATAGTTTTGGATTTTTCCTCATATGAGTCCAAATAGCTTGACTCATGGCCTTCCAAATTCCTTGAGAACGCTCGAACTCAACCCTCCATTACCTCTTTGGAGTGCTATATAAGCAACCCCTTGATTACATTGAAGGAGGAGAAATTGAAGAGTAAGGAAACTATAGTCAATTGTTGCCTTAGTTTTGATTATACTTGAGTCTGTATCCCTTTGTCCCTTGGAGCACATAGTGTTCTTCCCAATCTTGCCTTTGCTTTGTGAGCTTGCTATTGAGAGATGGAGGATTAAAGTGGTGGAGGCCCAAGTGGAGGACTCGATTTATCTGGTTCGCATAAGTGTCGACAGAGTTTATCACTATTGTATCTCTTATTTATTAATAGGAATATCTTTTCCTGTCCAATTCATGCGCATTTTGAATATGAATATTGAATCCATGGATGTATTTATTTGCTTATACATGATTGATTATATATGCTAGAGTTGCTCTTACACATTTATATATATCATGCTTGCTTTGTTTGTTGTTGTTGAGAGAAACTTATAATTGCAATTGCATTGGAAAAGTTCAATGGGGATCTACTTCAACTGTCTAGAATAAGGTATGATTCTATGTTCGTTAGTGTTATATTTTCTTATTTATCTTGCATATTGGGAAAGATTGATTTCTGGTGTCATATTGTCTGTTGTGTTACCCCCAAGCCATAGGAAGTTTCTCTCTGTGACAGAATTGGTGACTCAACTGGGGATGTTCCTTGTTTTTCTTTGGGTTTTGGGGGCACAATGTACTTGACTTGCTCTGTGTTTCTCCCCGTTTCGGTGTCACAGTTAGTAGTATGTTCATCCATTGACACTCCCCTAGAGTGGTTTAACCATTGTCCTACTTTTTACCACTTTCCTCATTGTATACACAGGTTTTGGCAAAAATTCACGTACATATGCAAGTTTTTGGCCAAAAGTCGCATATACATGCATGTTTTTTGCTAAACGTCGTGTACATACATTGTTGTTCTTTGAACAGTCATATACATCCTCCCTTTTGGTTGAGTTTGATGTCGTGGGAAGTTGTTGGGTGGGTTGTGAGTGTGGCTGGGTCTTCCTGGGTATTGATGTTTTTTGTTGACTACTTCTTTTGTGACCTGAGACCGCTTATTCATTGATTTTTCTTTGAAAGTAGTCCTAGTAATTTATCTCCTTTTTTTGTTTTTCCATTAGTGCATTAGTGTTTTTGTCTCGATGTCTCGCTTGGCTTGTGTTTTCTACTTGTTGTAGAGACTGAGGATTTTAATGACTTTTATTGCATTTTCATTCTTTTATACTGGAAATACAACATACTTGTGTTCTTACTTGCATCTCACATATGTATTTAAGGAGGTACTTGCATTGGATTTCTTGGATGAGAGTTGTGTTTAGGATTTCATATAGGAAGGATTGCATTGACATTGAAAGAAAAAAATTGCATTTCATGTAGTGGAATACCTTGTTTTTAATTCGACAAGATTGCACTTGGAATTGTTTGTTATATATGCACATTTATTTCACTGTTGAGTCATAATTTCATTAGTTGCATGACCATTCCCCTTTGAGTAATCACAACCAATTAAAATCAATGCTTAATTAAAATGAATTACACATTTTTCTTTTATAGGGTTCATCAACAAGATTAGGATTTAGAGTCTTAGAATAGTTCATTGTGAGTTAATTATCCAAGACTACTAAACAAAAAAAGTAGGTGTCTGTCCAAGTGAGAGGGTGGAATCCTTGGTATAATTAGTGTTTCTCAGGATGCTCCTATTACATAGAATTCAATCATGAGGAAGCACACACGATTGTGATTGGGATAGCCCTTGGTAACTTTCTATGAACGCCAGATATATTTCTAGGATTGTATTCATATTTGGGGGCTTTTGAGGTACCGATTGGTGATTTTGAGATTTGGGATTTGATACCCTTCCCGTACAGTCGATCCCGCCTGTGAATATTCGCCTAAGCATTGGTAATATTGGGGTGACCTTAGTTTCCTTACCTAGGTATCATAGGGGGTACTTGCAGAGGTTATTTAGTAGGTTTCATGTCTAGGTAGGGGTTAGACAACATAGTATCTTTACACGTTGAAGTCGAGGCCGAATATAATTGGTTACATACCTCCGCTTGTAGTGTATGGGAGTCTCGATCCTATCCTAGGTGAGGCATAGCTGCTACATTTGGGAGCTCACATATCATCCCCTTGGTTTTCTTGTATTTTGGTTGTATATTTTCTTAGGATGGTGCTCTTTAGGCGCTAGTTGGATTTTGGGACCACAGTTACTTGAGTATATTTGTGTTCTCTTGAGTTAGGGTCCTTTTATGTTTGACAGGCATGATATCACTACTAGTATCATGTCACCCAATCTAGGTCCTAGTGCGGACCCTGATGTTGGAATTTGGGGTGCCATGACCCCTTATCTTGCTCATAGAGTTGAGAGTGGTCATATTCCATCCTCTCCTCCATTTGCGGATGATTTTCACTTCCTTCGTTTGGTCTTACCACTAGTGTTCACCCTCACGGGGGTGGTATTGGATAAGTGAACGTTGGGTCTACACTTTACATTCCTTATTTGTGTCCCATTGTCCACTGCATTATTTCCTTTGGATGCAGTTGTCATGATCAATCCTCCCTATATCCTATAGTTTGGACTCTTTACTGTTCCAATTGTTTTGGACTAATATTGTTGTCATGTAGGGTCCATTTCTTGTACACTCTCTCCGAGGCTTTGACCCATTCATTCCCATCATATGTATAATGTATGAAATGGAATATATGTTAGGATTTCACATCCACCTACATTCTTCATGACCTTATGACCGTTTCAAATTAGCCTTAGGTAAGAACCCATTCCATGATACCATGGAACCTTCATGCTATTGTTAGAAGTGGTATTATGTGAATGGTGAGCTTTCCTATACATGGGTTCCCTAGTTAGATCCTATTTTGCATTTGGTATGCATGCATAGTTGCCTCCTTTAGGTTGTGGGAGTTCCTTTTTAGTCCCGCCATGTCCTTGAGAAAGATCTTCATACTCCTCTTGAACTTTATGTTGGATATTCCCCATGGGGACTCCCTTGTATATATGAAGTTGTAAGTGAATTTCATGAGTTTTGCTGCCTTATTGGGCCTTATGTTGGCTCCCTACTTCAGAGTTATAAGCCTTATATCCTGATATTGTCTCATGTATAGACAAGAAGATCCTTTTACATATCCTTTCCATCTTAATCACCCCTTTATCAGGAGGAGAACCTCCCCTGTGTGTCGTTATCCTGCACATGTTTCCTCGCATTGAGCATAGGTACGTTCCACTCCTTAAGACTAGTTTTCCTATCCCAGACATGTCTCCTCCTAGATATGTACTATAAGGCACTTTTATTATTTTTCCAGATTTTCAAAATATCTAAAAAAGTCCAAAAAAATAAAAAAAACATGAAAATAGAGACAGGAAAAGATATTATCTTTGGCAGCAGTCAAGTCGTGTAGCCTTCAAATAGATAATTTTATATCACATCCGTTGGTTGGGTTATTAGTTTGAATTTAGGAGCTGTACTCATTACTCTGATTTTATATCCATCGACTCGTTACGCTTCTAGTCCCCATGGAGCCTCTGTTGATGCCTCCTGTGTCACAGAGATGTCCTAGTTTGCATATCGAGTCCATGCTTCCTACCTTCAGTCACCACTTTCCTTATGCTCTTGTTCAAAGGAAGTTGAAGCTTGAGTGAGCCATTCCTTAATTATCTTGACTTTGCATGCCAACCATTCCTGGTAGTATTACTGGTTCATGCACATCTTGTTTGTTGATTTATTCCACATTATACAGTGTTTCTGAGTACCTCATGTTGGTTGATGGAGGATTCCTTAATTCCCTCCTTCCAGTGGATTCCATCCCATTGACATTAGATCATTTATTCTGGAATAGGAGTGTAGATTCATTTGAGTGCCTTGAGAATTACAGTCATCAGCGGTAGGTTCTCTCGCCATCGACAGTTTTTTGAATACATTAATGTCCCCTGATCGATGGATTCTTTGAAGTGTTATACCTCAACACATCTATTCACACTTGTTATATTGCACTCTATACCTTGATTCCCATTTTCATTATCGATGGTTTATCTTACATCTTTTAATGGTATACATCAATGACCGATAATCAGACAATGGACTACTATGTTCGACCTCAACACATATATTCACATAGTAGGACATGTACTCATAGAGGTTTGTGTAGAATACCTTCCAACTTGGTGGCATTCCATATATACTACCTCCTTAATCGTTCTAGTATTCATGATATCGCAGCTCTTGCGATCATGATTCCAGTGATTCCCGTGTATATCAAATATCTTCATCTATTATGGAGATCTTGATCCATTGTATATTGTATGTGGCGATGACCACACATGACACTTTCTATATCATGCCTATTCATGGATATTGTACTCTTATGTATCCAGGAATGTTATATGTTTTTGCAGTCATATGAAAATTTTGATTATTGTATTGTACTAATGAGTGGCTTGTTCTTCCACCTGGGTCTTAATTACTCCACTTTTGGGATGGATTTTATAATTTATTTCAGCCATCATGTTACCCCTCTGACCTCACACATTAGGGGGCATCTATTATAGTTGATTTTAACACACTAGGTAGATCACACATTTATGGCTTTCCTTGGACCTCTGTAGACTCTTTGGACCCCATGGACTTATAATACACTTTCATGTTCCAAGATCATCCCCAAAAATTTCCTGTTTATACATATACACAAATTTTAAAGAAATAATCACGTGTATAGGCAGCTTTTGACCTCAAACCCATGTACATCGGGATGTGTGCAAAATGAAAAAGAGTTGTGGAGTTTTCCTCATATAAGTCTAAATAACTTGACTCTCAGCCTTTAAATTCTTTGATACCACTCGGATTCGACCCTCCATTACCTCTTTGGAGTGCTATATAAGGAACCCCTTGGATACATTGAAGGAGGATAAATTGAAGAGTAAGGAAACTAAAGTCCATTGTTGCCTCATTTTTTCTTATACTTGAGTTTGCATCCCTTTTTCCCTTGGAGCACATAGTGTTCTTCCCAAGCTTGCCTTTTCTTTGTGATCTTGTTATTGAGAGATGGAGGAATGAAGTGGTGGAGGCCTAAGAATTCTAAGTGAATTATGTTTTCCTTTCCCTAGGCCCAACACCAATTGATACCAAATCATCTTTCACACCCCCCCCCCAACTATTGACATTTCCCGAGATAGTATATCATTGTACATCCTATCAATATTTCTATGGTGATTTATCGTGAAGGAATCAAATTGAGTAGCAATTATTCTAGCTTCCCTATAAAGAAGCTTTAAATGTTCCTTTCTGACTTGGTATGTTCCTTTCATTTGGTTGCATACAAGTTCAAAGTTCATGAAGACACCTATGTCATTGGCACCATGTTGTATTGTTGTTTGTAGCCCTTCAATGTGAGAAATATAATATGTTGCATTGCTTTTAGTCCTTCTGCATACATCCCTTTTTCGTTGAAACACCTGGTTTGTAGTATTGTTATATAGAACGTAAACAATGGTTACTTGTCCTAAGTTGGGATAAAATGATACTTCAATCCATAATGTCCATTTTTTTACCATCATGAATTTTTTCAATGCACTGCAAAAACAAAAACAAAATAAAATATTATACAAATATATAAAGAAATAAAAAGATTAAATAAATTGATGCATTATTGAGTACTAATGAACAAATGTAGAAAAAATGATGACTAGCAATTGATCCACTCTCACTTTTCATCAATGGTTAGAATCTAGATCAAATTTTCACTTATGTGAATATTAGTCTCATACACGAGAGTAATTGTTATAGCGGGTGACCATTTTGCGTGACCCTTACCAATACCTTTTGGTATGGCACAAAGTCTCAATTCCAACCCAAGTCGAGTGGTGTATCATTACCTTGAATATCTTCTATATTTGTTCCATGGGGTACTAAACAGTACACTAGATAGTTAACTTAGGGTAGAGGCAAGAGATTGGCTAACTTTATAATAGACGAAGGAGATTGGCTTCCAAATATAACTTGGTTTGAAAAGGCCTATTGAGATCAATGATGATCTTCCATCCTTATACAAGTTTATGTGATATTATATCTCCATTAGAATTGTTACACTATTATTACTATAAGTTTGTATTTGTAACAATGTCCCAAAAGTTATTTAAATAATAGGTTTTGTCGGTCTTATTCTAGAAGTTGTGTATATGCTTTGAAATTCTTAAAAAGGTCATCATATTCACTTAGACCATATTTCTAGTTGTGAAACTTAGACATAAGTTACATGTTTGTTTTTGTCCCCGATCACAATGTTAGAGAGATATTTATGTCATAAAAATAATTATAAGATTCACAAAACTAGCCATTGTTTAGGAATTGCAAGTAACAATGTCCCAAAATCTATTTGAAGATTAGGTTTTATTGAGTAACAAATCATGATTCCAATTTGTTCTATCAGTTTTATTGGGTACAACAAACCTTGATTCCAATTTTTTCTAGTGTTTATTTGTTCCTCAAGTTATACTTGAAGCATATTTTGATAAATCCATCTTGGTCCTAAAAGCACATGGAAGCAAATTTATCAACTACAACAATACGAACTAATTGGATGGGATTAGGTTACAACTCTACAAGGATGAACTAACTATTTGTTGTAGTGGAAACATACTCAACAATCTGAATTTTCATTACATTGGAATAAGTTCATCATCTAGACATTTTTTCAAATTCAAGTTAGATGTTGAAATTATATTATGAAGTTTATTTGATGCTCATAAACATTTTGTTATTTTCCAAAAAGAAAAGCATTTCACAATGATTCCCATATATATGTCGGTTGTCTTGGTTGGAAGATAGAATGTTAAAAAATTCTCTACCCAACATTGAGCTTGAGCAATCCTAAGCTTGTGGATAGGTGAACTCAAGATCAACAAAATGGATAAAGGGTTAGTATGCTTAGTCATTGTTTTGTCTTTTTTTAGAAAGGTATTACTTGGGTAGTCAAATTTTTAGCCTAAAACATACTTGAATGGATGTTATACATGGCATCATCAAAACTAAAACCCTAGAAGTTTCCAATTTATAAAATCAAAACAAATTGCTTAAAATTTATACAATCTCAACTATTTATAGAATCTCAAGTTTCCTTACCAATTGTTGAAGTTCCCCTTCCATGTACAAATTGGTGAAGGCCCATCAAGTAAGAAATTTATAGCATGTTAGGTATTTTTCAATTTGTTTCATTTCTACCACAACCATGCAATTATTGTTTTACAAAAACTTTTAGATAAGGTGGTGTTGAGGCCCCGAAATTTGCAAGGCAACAACAGTAAGGGATTCTCCCCAATCAACGTTCCCAACTAGCCCGTTGACTGTTTCGTATAGGGAATCCGTCTGGTTTACGGTCCGGCTACAGTAGGTCAAGTACAAAACAAAGGCTTCACCGGTTACGACCCGGTCCACCGAGTTTTTTGTATTTTTGACTTAAATTATGAAATGCAAGTGCCTAATTAACATGCAGGGTGATAATATGCAAGGAGCAGTCACAATGTGATGCGCAGATTCTTACGTCTCGTCTTAGACTCACTAGCATCTAGATCACATACAATAAGAAAATAAACTAACTACCTAAACTATCCCTAGGGAGCAGGATTATCATTCTTTAGTGAGTAATACATTTTGTACCTACATAATGAAGAGTTACAGATAGCTGAAACTTCTTTCAAGACACATGAACAATTACAGATATTTAAACAACCAGATAGCCAATTGCTTTATGAACAACATTTATTACTCACAGTGGAGAGCATCACAAAATATATTGAAGAGCATTCAACAAGAACATAGGTCCAGGAAGTTAAACACTCTCGCATTTAATGAAACACAACTAAAAACGAAATAGTTCCCCTTCAACCTTGTTCATTTAATCACATTGATACATTCCACATTTTGCTTTCTCCAGCAGGTAAAAGTTACAGTTTCTGATTGTAAAACGAAATAGTTCCTCTTACAAGCAAAATGGTTTACAAATTTTCGAGGGAAAAAAGTCCTTCTAAATTCTAACTTTCCCAGTATTTAAACTACCGTAGCCAATCATTTGGGCTGCCCCCCAAAATGGATGACCTTTCAGCTCCCCAATGCTTCATATTTATTTATCATTTCTACGCATGCCCATGAGTCGCTAAGTAACTGTCAGACCTTTTAGAACTGCTCCTTTGTCACCATTCATTTTGTCTTTTCTTTGGTTTGTCCATCTTACGATCCTGCTGGTTTCGGCTCTACCTTCACCAAACGGTCTGCCTCCCTTGACCAATCTCTGGAAAATACCTGCAATCAAACGACAAGCATCATCGTGGGAAATGCATTTAAACCACAGCAGCAAACCAAATTGACTGAATGGATAATCCACAGGAAATGGTCTGGTGCACTACCGTCATTTTACAAACAAACCGAGGGCAGAAATCAGGAGGGAACCAACATCAGAATCCAAATGGACTTCTCGGCCGCAACGGCGGAAGAGTCAATGCTACTGGCATGCGATGGGAGGGCGGGAAAACTTTAAATCGGAAATCGGACGGCTTTCCCTTTCAGAAGCTCAATGACTTTAAGAGCCACAACGGCAGAAGGGACAGACTGAAGACACGCGACGTGGGCGGGAAAACTTTAAAATCGGAAGACGGATGGTTTAGACATCAGAAGCGGAACGACTTTCCCAGCCGCAACGTCGGAAAAGTAAAGACTGCGGGCAAGCGACGGTGGGAGGAAACTCAATCGGAAGTCAGATGGATTCACACTTCGGCAGCTAAAGGACTTTGAGAGCCACAACGGCGAAAAAAAGAAGGCTAAAGCCACGCGATGCCCAGTCGGACGTCAGACGGATTTCTACTCCGGAAGATAAATGAATTCCCCAGCCACAACGTTGGACGAGAAAAGGCTTCGAATCAAACAAAAGACGCCCGATCAATACAAAAAAATAAGTGGTTAGACAGCTTTAAAACTCCACAACGGACAGAAACCCATTTTACCTCCACGACGGCGATCCAAAACAAAGAAAATCTGATCAACCAGCAAGCAGACTCAAAACTGTGACCCTCAACAATTGTCATCACCATCAAAAAATTGATAACCCGAGCGAGAGTTAATCTGTAGAATCATCCAAAATAAATCATGACCAAAATTCAAAGGATCCAATCGGTTAGAAAACCATGCTAAATCATGAGGAGGGGTCCAAAATTTAAGAAATTTGGGGAGAATGGTTGCAGCTGCAACAATTGGTGATTACCTGGTGAACCTAGATCTTTGGGCGATTATTCTTTGAGTGACAGACTGTTTAACAAAAAATGCATTCCATTGAATTCTTCCAGCTATCTGGATTTCTTGAATGCCGGAAGTGTGTACCTTCAATCATTGATAATAGTCTGATTTGGGAGAGTGGAAACCAATATTTTCAAGTCCAGATAACTTTTTTGAGGCGAGAAGATGAGTTTCATTATTACCTTTGTCTTCAGGTAGCTGATAGCTTGGACACCATAAGATTGTAGCACATGGTAAATAGAAATATTCGTTTGTTCCTCATTCCCATGCCATTTTTAGCACTTTTTGTGCTTTTGGACTTTTGTCCCTTTTCATAAGAGTCCTCCTGCATGATTTTCTTACTGAATTGTAATTCAGGATCCTCTATCCCATAGTGTCCTTTTGTGTGAGAGATGTATTTAATTTTCAGCTCACGGACGGAGAGGATCTTTTGGCAATTTAGTACAGATGATTTAGCATCTGCTTTGGCGTATGATGCTTTTAGAGGAGTTTTATTCTTATTTGCCTTTCGGCAGTCATTTCTTGGCATGGGATCATTTATATTTAATATATTGTTCACCTTGCTCCTTTCCATGGGTCCTCCGTTGTGGCTCCTTAGAACATTTTAAGTGTGACGTGGATGGAGCGTCAACATAGTATTCCAGACTCTCTAAATCTGGTTTATTTCACAGGGTTTAAGCAGGACTTCAATGCACACAGAATTATTCGAGAAAACAACTAAACTGGAAGAAATTCTTTCATACAAAAAACACAGTCTGAGACCCAATTTTTTTTATCATTCCCAAACATTTTAATGTTCTCCATGCAACCGCGGGTTCATTCCCTTTATTAGAAACAAGAAAACAAACTGTAAAACATGACTCAAAAGACAGCCAAACAGATTATTTATATACAAGACAGAAGAAAACAAACAAACTCAGGAAAAATACGGCTTGAGGACCAAACCATTTACTGGTAATTTCTCTTCCCATCCTTGCAGATCTTGCAATTTATAAGTAGAAGGGCCAAGCTTTGCCGCTATCTAATAAGCGCCTACCCACAACTGCTGGAATTTAGTGTGCTTTCCTTTCTCATCATGGGGGTGATCCCATTTGAGGACTAAGTCTCCTACTTCAAAGTCTTTTGTTCCAGCTTTATGCTTGTCGAACCATCTCTTAACTAACTCTTGTTGTTGCTTAAAGCATTCTCTGGCTTTAGATCTAGCCTCTTCTGCTTTCAGGAGATTGTATATTCTTATTTGCAAAACTTCATCATCCGACCCCCTAGACTCTTGAGCTAGTATGGAAGATGGTAGCATGATATTGGGAGGAAGGATGGCTTATTTACCATAGACAAGGGTATATGGAGACACTCCAATCGTAGACTTAGGGGTGACTCTATCGGCCCAAAGGGCATTTGGTAATGCTGAGTGCCAACTCCTCTGGTTTTCCACTACAGTCTTCTTTAAAATTCTAATCAGATTTTTGTTGGAGGATTCAGCCAGGCCATTTCCTTGTGGATAGTAATTAGCAGAATAATGCAATTTTATTCCTTTATCATGAGCAAAAGCAGTCAATTTAATTGATGAAAAGTACTTAGCATTGTCAAAAACTAATGAAACTGGAACTCCAAACCTGGTCATGATGTGGTCTTGTAGGAAGCTGATGACCTCGTCTTCATTTATCTTGCGCAGTGGGATGGCTTCGACCCAGCGAGTGAAATAATCAGTAGCAGTCAGAATGTAATTGTGCTGCAAAGAGGAGTTCGGTTTTATTTCTCCAATAATTTCCAACCCCCATTGCTCAAATGGCTCAGTGATCATCACAGGCTTTAGAGGTGCTGCGGCTTTAGGCTGTCTCCCACTACACCTTTGGCAAATATCACACTTCCTGACATGTGTGTGTGCATCTCTAAAGAGCGTAGGCCAATAGTAACCTACCCTGAGGATTTTGTAGGCTGTGGTATCCCCTGAATAATGCCCTCCGGCAAAACCGTCATGCAAATCTGTCATTACCTTGTTCGTATCTTCTTTTTCTAAGCATCTCAGGAGTACTCCGTCATAATTTTTTCTGAATAATACTCCTTCAACAAGCTGATAGGAGGCTGATTTAAGACGCATTGACCTTCTTTGCTTGAAACTCCAATGTTCTGGCAACAGTCCTGCCTGCAGGTAATGTACGAGGTCTCTATACCAAGACTCGGGCACTATAAACAAAGGACATACCTCCATTACATGTAATTCGGCCTCATCTTCCCAGGCGTGTTCTTCATTTTTTCCATTTTCAGTCATATGTTTACACAAACCTTGTCCTTTAACTATAGATGCTGGCTTGAATTCAAGGTCATACTCTTGAAGAGATGTTACCCAGTTGCCCCTTCTTTCTCCTAACTCCTTCTGTATAAGAAGAGACCTCACAGCTGGGTAGGGGATGATCACCTTGGTTCTATTTTTTAAAATATAAGGCCTGAATTTCTTTACCGCTTTGAATATAATGTAAGCTTGTTTATCAACAGCTGGGTAATTTAGTTCGGCCCCCTGCAGACCAGTACTCATAAAGGATATTGGGAATTCATCCCCCCCATCTTCCTTTTGGGTGAGCACAGCTGCTAGTGAATCTTCGGATGTGAACGTATACAAGATAAAATATTTGTCAAAATTTGGGCTTTTCAGGGAGGGTGTGTGTGCAATAGTAGTTTTAATTTTGCTAAATGCGCTCTTCTCAATTTCAGTCCATTTGAATAGTGCATTTTTCTTTACCATCTG
Source organism: Pseudotsuga menziesii (assembly GCA_001517045.1). Classification (NCBI taxonomy): domain Eukaryota; kingdom Viridiplantae; phylum Streptophyta; class Pinopsida; order Pinales; family Pinaceae; genus Pseudotsuga; species Pseudotsuga menziesii. The sequence goes on along the minus strand of LPNX010066414.1, from coordinate 211,958 downwards.
CTGCAATGGCTTGACAATCTGAGCAAAATCAGGCACAAACCTTCACACGAAATTTATCGTTCCCATGAATGATTGCATCCCATTTTTATTATGGGGCAAGGGGATTTGTTCAATAGCCTTAATTCTTTCTGGATCTATAGAGATTCCTTTCTTCGAAACTATGTGACCCAGCAACTTGCCCTCCATGACAGCGAACACACACTTCTTAGGATTGAGTGAGATGCCGTATTTCCGACAGCATTCGAAAATTTGCCTTAAGTGAAACAAGTGCTCTTCTCTTTTCTTTGAGAATATTGTAATATCGTCCAGGTATACTACAACACTTCGGCCAATCAATCCGCGGAAAGCTATGTCCATAGCTCTCTGAAATGTTGCTTCAGCATTTATAAGTCCAAAAGGCATTCTTCTGTAGATGTTGTAATCTCACAGATCACATAAGGTTACCAATAATACATACAACAATATACAGAAATATACATAGAGACAAGAGACAAGAACAGATAGGATGAATAGATTATATTATTCTCAATAGTTTCGTACAAAGCCAAGAACTGAACTGGGTTCTTGTGAGGCTCAACAGCCTAATATATACAGATTACAAACAGTTACAAGATAACTACCTGTCGGTTCGGTGAACCGACACAACTATTAGTTAGCAGACTTAATTACTGTGTTTACTCGGCCGACTGACTAGGTCGGTCCATAGACTTAGTCGGTTGATCGACTAAGTCGGTCTTCTTTCAAGTCGACTTATGTTGACTTTCTCCTTCTACATCTCCCCCACAAACAAAACATTTCTTCGTCCTGAAGAAAAAGGGAAGTACAAAAATGAAGTCTCGTCGAACCTTTCAGACTTGCTCCGTGTGAGGACTATGTAGTCGGATGGTCGGTCGTCTTTGAACGCACACTTCGACTATGGTGGGAGCTGTGATGGCAAGTTGACGCTGGAAATATGTCCTGGAAACGGAACCAATGTTGTAATCTCACAGATCACATAAGGTTACCAATAATACATACAACAATATACAGAAATATACATAGAGACAAGAGACAAGAAAAGATAGGATGAACAGATTATATTATTCTCAATAGTTTCGTACAAAGCCAAGAACTGAACTGGGTTCTTGTGAGGCTCAACAGCCTAATATATACAGATTACAAACAGTTACAAGATAACTACCTGTCGGTTCGGTGAACCAACACAACTATTAGTTAGCAGACTTAATTACTGTGTTTACTCGGCCGACCGACTAGGTCGGTCCATCGACTTAGTCGGTTGATCGACTAAGTCAGTCTTCTTTCAAGTCAACTTATGTCGACTTGCTCCTTCTACAGTAGGCAAAGGTTCCCCATTTGGTCCTGAACGTGGTCTTCAATCTGTCTTCTTCGGTGACTAATACTTGATTGTAGCCAGAGAAACCGTCTAATAATGAAAATAGTTCAGAACCTGAAACCATTTGAAGCAGTTGCTCCATGGGTGGAACAAGATAGTTATCCTTGTCTGATGCATGGTTTAGGTTCCTGAAATCCACGCAGAGTCTGATCTCTCCAGAATTTTTCCTTACTCGTACCAGATTTGATACCCACTCAGGGTGTCTGACTTTAAAAATGATTCTAGCATCCAATAATTTCTTCACTTCACTCTCGATCAACGGTTCCAATTTTGGATGCATTTTTCTTAACGGTTGTTGATAGGGATTGACGCCAGCTTTAATGGGGACGACATGCTTGATGATGTTGGTGTCGTATGTTTTCAAATCTTCATACGTCCATGTGAAAACATCTTTATATTGTTTAAATAGATTGATGAATTTGTCTCTTTCTGCTGGTGAACAACACTTGCCGAGATTCACGAATTTGGGATTCATCTTAGTCCCTAAATTTATCAGCTCGAACCGTAGAGATGAGCTGTGGGTCTTCACGTTGGCTAGTCTTCTGAACTTTTCATTTAAATCGAACATTTTTTCTAACATTCTGACACCTTTAGGAATGAAATTGTCATATTTCATCTTGGCCTGATGCTCTTCATCATCTATGATCACTCCTTTAAACACCTCGTCATTTGTCAAACATTCTATGATTTGCTGGTCATCGTCGAACACTCACAAGTTGGTGATCATATCCGGTACTGAAGGCCTGAAAAGTAATTCAACAGAGCATCGATTATTAGTGGGTACCAACCTAGCGGCTGAGGTGGCCAACAGGTCAGCTGCTGCATTTTTAAGCCTTGGAATTGAAATAATATTGAATGCATTAAAACTTTTCAGCAAATCCCATACCTCATTCTGGTAAGCCTTTAAGTGAGGGGAAACACAATGTATCTGATTCCGGATTTGTTTCACAATAATTTCAGAATCCCCAAAAACTTTTAGATTACTTACCTTTAACTCAATTTCCTTCTTTAGTCCCTGCACCAGTGCTTCGTACTCGGCTATATTATTAGTACACTCAAACTCTAATCTACATGAAAGGAAATGTTTATTCTTCTGTGGGTCAATCAGGACACAACCATCCCCTGACCCTTCTAATTTCTTAGAGCCATCAAAAAACAAAATCCAAAAATCATTAACTACTAAAGGTGAATCTACTCCTATTGCTAAGCTTACTATATTACAGTCAATCTCATCAGCCTGTGAGAATCGAAGGAGATCAGGCTGAGTTTCCGATGTGTTGCTGGCTTCTTCCGCTTGATAATTACCTGGTTCCAACTCGATAAAATAGTTTCCCAGTACAGAATCCACTGGTACATTCTTCTCCTCCGGCTGAGTAACATTGTACTTCATGTGAGGTTCTCTTAGAATCTTAATCTGGCTTGGGCTTCCTTTGTATGGCAACCAAAGATGGGACCAATCTGAGGTGAAATATCCATTTAATTTGGCTGACCAATCTCTGCTCAAGACAAGACCGTAAGCGTCTGGTATATCAGCCACCACGATGTTAATAACTTCGAAAACTTTGTCATTGGATTCCAGACGGACTAGGACATATTCCAGCTCACCAATCACCTTTATATCCGTTCTATCCAATTGAACCACCCTCCACATGGATGGCTTCGGCTGCCCATTGATCTTTTTACAGACTGAAATGGGCATAACATTTACCGATGCCCCTGAGTCTACCAAGCAATTATGTACATTATGATTGAAAATTTCAAACGTGAGGAGGAAAGGTGGATGTTTGCTTTTAGACTTACCTCCCACACTGGTTTCTCCAATTTCTTCTTCTTCCTGAGGTTGATTGTTGGCGGGCAGCTTCTCATCCGACGCTTCAAGTGCTTTCAACAGTCTCTCTTTTTGTTGCGGCACTTAACACATTTCGAATAGTGGCACATTTGCTTTTACCTTTTTTAAATCCTCCACTATGTCATAATCCATCGGCTGCTCAATAGGATGGGGTTTATCAACATTTTCTTCACTTATCTTGGCCTGCGCTTCATTCTTCCTAGGATTTTGGTTGGTAATAGTGAACTCTGGAATTTTATCAACCAAATATTTGTTTTGAAATTTCTTCTTAACATTTCTCTGCAGCCTCTTAATCTTTGGGAGTATAATACTGTCTTCCTTAACTGTCCCTTGGCTCCTCGTGGCTACGTGGGTTTCCATAACGTCCTTGTACCCCTGAGTCTTTTCCTCTTCAGCATCAAATAACGAGAACGAATTCCATAAAGCCATGGTTTCCTCTTCCTGTTCTTTAGTAGAAGTAGAATTAGAACTCTCTTTTCTTTCTTCATCTCCCTCTTCTGTTAATCTAGAATCTAACAGTTGATTCATGACCAACGTCATCGAATTAATGCATTGAGGACAATTCTTTTTAGAGTGTGGCTGTTGGTGGAAAGTGCAAAAATTGTCCAAGCCTACCTCTGTTAAATTCATAGATGCAGTATTGTGAGGAGGAGGTTGAGACTGATGGTTATCCTTTCTTTTCTTATAATATGGCTTATAAAACTTTTGTGCTTCCTTTTCTTTCTCCATATCTATGATTTTGTTGGACAGCTTCTGCATCATTTTGGCCATATTTTCCAAATCTGGTGACTTTTCTTCCTTAGGCTTAGTAAACAATAAGGCTTTTCTTCCTGCACCTTTCTCTCTTGACTGTTCTGGATAGTATTCAATGCTCTCTCTTTCAGCTTCCACCACTTCTGCTTCTTCATAAGTTTCCGTCAAAGTAGGCTTGGCCCTACCTTTGGAAAACATGGCCAAATCAGGTCCTAAAGCTGAAGTATAATATTCAATCAGAACTTTGTCTTAAGGTTTATCCGTTTCAGAAAAATTCTTGAGATAGGCTACAAACCTTTGTGTGAAACTGTGCACCTTTTCTTTTCTTTCTTTCTTCAACATGCACAGCCCTTTCATGAGAGCTGCATGAGTTTTCTTAGTTGCATACTTACTTCTGAAAATTCTTTCGAAGGTATTCCAATCAGGGATAGAGTTAGCAGGTAATCCAAAGTACCATGACACTGCAACTCCTTTAAGGGTATGCGGGAATAGTCTGCAGACTACATCTTCATATTCCCCTGCCCTATATCCTTCAATTGCCAAGTAGAAACTTTGTAGATGATCATCTACTAGTATTTTCTCATTTGGGTCGAACTTGGGCAACATCTTTTCAAAGGCTTGAGGTAGGTTGTGTAATGGAGGTGTCAGGTTTAATGGTGATCTAGCTCTCCATGCAGGTGGTGGATTCGGTGGGTTAGGTGGTTGGTTTGCATTTACACCAGCCATGAGTCTGGGTGGAGAATGGGGAGGTGAACCAACTGGAGTATGAGCAAGAGAACTGTGAGGGGTTTCTGGGCCTTCTAGATTTAAAGGTAGCACAACTTCCTGTAAGGCTGTCTCTACAAGTTCTTCCCAGTATCCAACCAACATTGAGTCTTCCGCTACAGGATGATCTTTCTTTTTATACTCTCTTCTGGGCAATTCAGGGATGATTGGCAATCCTCCAATCTTCTTTACATATGCCCTGGTGTGTCTTCTCATATCATTAACAATTTCTTTGCCAACAGAATATAGATGTTCTCTTTCTTCTGGAATTGGATTTTGAAACCCACTACTTTCAGAACTGTTACCGGTGGAATATTCTCGGGAAAACGGGTTTCCTCGGCCAGCCATACACTGGTGGCCCTTTTTCTAGTGCCAAAAATTGTTGAGGCCCCGAAATTCACAGGGCAACAACAGTAAGGGATTCTCCCCAATCAACGTTCCCAACTAGCCCGTTGACTGTTTGGTATAGGGAATTCGTCCGGTTTACGGTTCGGCTACCGTAGGTCAAGTACAAAACAAAGGCTTCACCGGTTACGGCCCGGTCCACCGATTTTTTTGTATTTTTTACTTAAATTATGAAATGCAAGTTCCTAATTAACATTCAGGGTGATAAGATCCAAGGAGTAGTCACAATGTGATGCGCAGGTTCTTACCTCTCGTCTTAGACTCACTAGCATCTAGATCACATACAATAAGAAAATAAACTAACTACCTAAACTATCCCTAGGAAGCAGGATTATCATTCTTTAGTGAGTAATACATTTTGTACCTGCATAATGAAGAGTTACAGATAGCTGATACTTCTTTCAAGACACATGAACAATTACAGATATTTAAACAACCAGATAGCCAATTGCTTTATGAACAACATTTATTACTCACAGTGGAGAGTATCACAAAATATACTGAAGAGCATTCAACAAGAACATAGGTCCAGGAAGTTAAACACTCTCGCAGTTAATGAAACACAGCTGAACATGAAATAGTTCCCCTTCAACCTTGTTCATTTAATCACATTGATACATTCCACATTTCGCTTTCTCCAACAGGTAAAAGTTGCAGTTTCTGATTGTAAAATGAAATAGTTCCTCTTACAAGCAAAATGGTTTACAAATTTTCGAGGGAAAAAAGTCCTTCTAAATTCTAACTTTCCCAGTATTTAAAATACTGCAGCCGATCGTTTGGGCTACCCCCCAAAACGGATGACCTTTCAGCTCCCCAACGCTTCATATTTCTTTATCATTTATACACATGCCCATGAGTGGCTAAGTAACTGCTGGACCTTTTAGAACCACTCCTTTGTCACCATTCATTTTGTCTTTTCTTTGGTTTGTCCATCTTACGATCCACCTGGTTTCGGCTCTACCTTCACCAAATGGTTTGCCTCCCTTGACCAATCTCCGGAAAATACCTGCAATCAAACGACAAGCATCATTCGTGGGAAATGCATTTAAACCACAGCAGCAAACCAAATTGACTGAACGGCTAATCCATAGCAAATGGTCTGGTGCACTACCGTCATTTTACAAACAAACCGACGGTGGAAATCGGGAGGGAACCAACATCGGAATCCAAATGGACTTCCCGGCCGCAATGACGAAAGAGTCAATGCTACCGGCATGCGACGGGAGGGTGGGAAAACTTTAAATCGGAAATCGGACGGCTTTCCCTTTCAGAAGCTCAATGAATTTGAGAGCCGCAACGGCGGAAGGGACAGACTGAAGACATGCGACGCGGGCGGGAAAACTTTAAAATCGGAAGTCGGATGGTTTAGACATCGGAAGCGGAACGACTTTCCCAGCCGCAACGTCGAAAAAGTAAAGACTGCAGGCAAGCGACGGTGGGAGGAAACTCAATAGGAAGTCGGATGGCTTCACACTTCTGCAGCTAAAGGACTTTGAGAGCCGCAATGGTGAAAAAAATAAGGCTAAATCCACGTGATGCCCAATCAAACGTCAGACGGATTTCTACTCCGGAAGCTAAATGACTTCCCCAGCCGCAACGGTGGACGAGAAACGGCTTCGGATCAAACAAAAGACGCCCGATCAATAAAAAAAACTAAGTGGTTAGACAGCTTTAAAACTCCACAACGGACAGAAACCCATTTGACCTCCGCGATGGCGATCCAAAACAAAGAAAATCCGATCAACCAGCAAGCAGACTCAAAACTGTGACCCTCAACAATTTTCATCACCATCAAAAAATTGATAACCCGGGTGAGAGTTAATCTGTAGAATCATCCAAAATCAAACATGACGAAAATTCGAAGGATCCAATTGGTTAGAAAACCATGCTAAATCATGAGGATGGGTCCAAAATTTAAGAAATTTGGGGAGAATGGTTGCAGCTGCAACAGGTGGGTAGTATTCCACTATTTTGGTAGTTGTACTATGCATTTACATCTTAGAATTTAAGACAAAGGACAAAGTCTATAATTTTGTACATTATCGACAATATATTATGTCAAATGGTCACTTATTCAAGTTGAAGTTACCAAATTTCCATTGTAATATTTTCCCCAAAACTTTAACAAAATATGTGTGCAATCCATGGTTCAATGCACTGCAGGGAACATTTCTCCTTGTCTCAAAGATTCACAGGAACCTGAAATGGATTATGAGGTTCCCAATATATTGAAAATTCTTTCCAAGACAAAAATACCAGAGGTATGTTGCACCCATAAACACATAAAATACTAGACTCTCTTGTTACTTCATAGACAGAAAGATGGCTCAGATTGCATTTGGAAAATTCGCAGTTTAAAGAGATGATAGGTAGAGGTGGAGGTAGTGGTTCTTGAGGGAAAGGAGAGAGGTCTAACAATAGTCTCCTAGGATAAAAAATAGGGAGCCTCTTTGCCACTCTTTGCTCATTATGGGTACAGAAAAAACCATCACTTCTATGGAGGCAATTAACTACCCAAAAGCTATTTGAAGATACGTATTAGAAATCCATAATGATCTTTCTCTAGTCCACAAATATTTTTATTAAGTTGTATATGAAACAGAAGAGATTTTCCATTGAGTAATGAGACATTTCAAAACTCGATAATGAATCAATCCATGCTTTTTCAGTCTTATGTGAATCAGTTCTCTCATTCTTACGTGCATTTTTGTCTACACTTATGTGCGTAAAACACTGACTGTATTGATCTGCGTTTTGGTCATTAATAAATTTCTCATCTTATTATCTTAGTGAGCACCATCTAGGTTAAGTAATATAAGATCAAGCTATGTTTTGATGTGTTTTGTTCGGACATCTATGTTTTTAGTATTTTTGAAGACCATTTTTTCCCTTGAAATCTCTCCTTGCTAGTGAGTACTAACTTTATGAGTTTTGGATGCATTCACATACATTAATGTTTAAGGATATTTTCAGAATGGTTAGACCTCATATTTTTGTAGTATTTTGAGTTTTATCATTTTATATGTTGGATAAGTTGTGGATTCTTTCCTAAAATTTCATGCATTATATTTAGTTATATTTAATAAAATAATCATTTTATCTAATTGCATTGATAAGTGATTCATACAGGACAAATAAAATTGTATTAAATCTTCGATGAATCTTGTTCTTCTTCCTAATCCTATCTCACCTTCATCATCTCTAACTTGATATTGTGTGAGAGAAAACCACTTCTTGTTCCATGGAACAACAAAGCCATTATTGTCAATAATATTTCATAGGTCGATGCTTCTCCTTGATGGTGGAAAGACAAGGAGAATTATCAACCCTACAACACTAGAAGCAAGAGGAGTTGAATAACAACTATTCTTTTTACCTATATTTATTCAACTACTAAATATGCTTCCTCCACATTCAAATGACACGATTATATATATATAATTATAAAATTGGTAGGAATTCATTCCATCGAGGAGCCGAGGGTGGTGAGCTAGGTTTTGAGGTGTCGAAGGTCTCACGGGTCTGCATAAACCTGGAAATCCAAGTCAGGACCAGCATCAGCCTGAGAAGGTGGTTTCATTTAGTCGCAACAAGGAGGAAGAGCCTTGTGGGAAAACATAGAGACGGGTTCGTTCCCTCCCCCTGTCAACCCTACTGAAATGGCGGCGATCAGGGTTCGAAAGGAAGCATGAAGCGATGGGGAGAGCTATATTAGGACGACTAGTGATATGGGGACATGATTATATACATATATATAATATTTAGAATTTTGTTTTAAAATTAAAATTATTATTACATGTTAGTTTTTTTTCTTTATAATGTGACAACATCTCTCATATTAAACTAGCACAACCAAAAGTAAAGTTCCTAGTGAATTCCTATAGGAATAACCGACCACTTAGTTTTGTAAATATATTTGGCTCTTAAACAAAAAAAAACAAAAAAAAAACAAATTGTTATTCAATTCTTTAACCATGGTTTAAGTAAAGCTTATTTAAATCATTATCAAAATGTATACCACTACCATTTCGCAATCAATTGCAGACACTGTTCGACAGTGTGATCAAATGCTTTACATTATGTACATTTTTTCGTAGGAATTTGGAAATATTAGGTACATTTTCCTAGATGCCCACAATTATAACATATTAATTGGCCTCTTCCTCGACCAAATCATCCTCATTGTTGTTGTCCTCGGCCTTGAAAATTTCCACCCCGCTTTGCTGAGGGTATTGTTGTTGTGGCAGATACTGATTCTGTTGATACTGTGGTTGTTGATATTATGGTGGTGGATATTGAGTAGGATGATACCGAGGATGGGCTCATTCATCTTGCATATGCTCATCATTTTTCATCAAGTAGGTACACACCGTCTTTTTTTGCAGCAACTGAAGTGCTCTATAGTCTTTCTCATCGTGTCCTCTATATTTATAAAATTTACAGTACATACTAGTTGTTGTACTTAAAATATTCTGTAAATACAAACATTCTTTGGAAGTATGCCCTTAGTTTGACATATTCTACACCAAGGCATATCTTAGGTGTTTATCAGGTTCGACACTCCTACTGCGACATAATTCATGAGAGTTGGGCAATTTTCTTTATGGTGTTCATCTGTTCTACATATTGTACACCATAGCTCTTCTTTAACTTCCTTACCTTTATTGTTTTCCTGGAGCTGCACCGTCAGACTAGCCAGTTGTGACTGAATCTACATCATTCATGTGTCGGTTTCTCCAATCGACGAGGATTCTAGCTTCATTTCTATTTCCAGGGCTTCTGTCTGTGACACAATATTTTGTTGCATCAATGGGATCTATATTTATGGAAACAAGGTGGCAATGAACCCCTCCTTATTTTGTACATCTGACATCTGGAAGCTCACTTTGGACATTAATGTATTGAATCTTTGGTCAAAATACCAAACAGACTCTGTAGGTAGCTTCTTGATTTATTTGATCTCAATAATGCATTGTAGCTCAAACTTCGACTTTCTAAACTCATTTATCACTCCCACTCGAATTTGGTCGAGCATTTTCTGAGAAACTCCTACTGGAACTATAGAAAATTTCATGTACCAGTCTAGGGCACGACCTCATAGAGTTGTGATCATCTGTGCTTTCTTTATGTTCTCATCCTGGATATGTCACACAGTCCATACGTACCATTCTTCCAACCCATTTCCATTGAATATTGGCAACTTAATGTTGATGTTAGCCATTGTATTAACTGCAGGTACATTCGGAACAAAATTTTGACTAGCCAAACTCCCTTGTCTACTATTTACAGCTTTAGTACTACTTGTATTTACAAATCCACTTAGATATAAGTCTCTAGATCTTACCTCTGGAAATGTGTGCAGTGTTGTAGGAGTTTTGTACCCTCGTTATGGATCTGGAGCTTCAGTCAATTCTTTTGATTCTTCTTCTCCTTCAGATATAGACTAATATTCTTCTTCTTCATCACAAGACCCTTCATCAAAGTACGACGAAAGCTCGTAGTCTTCTTCTCTGGTCGTATAGAAACTCCCTCTTCCTATCATATTATTTCTTTGCTTTCCAGACTGAAATCTTGTTCCACTTATTAAAAAAACAGACTCTAGTTTAGTTCCATTATCTGCAGGGAACATCTCAACTCAGTTTGCGCCATTTTTCAAAGAGTTCTGCTACGACATACCCACCCTTGTGTGCACAACTTCCAACTTGTCACATTCATAGGATGCCTTTTTCACATATAATCATTTTTATCCATGTCTTTAAAGATGAAAAATATCTACCGCGGGGTCCTTAAAAAAAATTTGCTCCACCTCACTATATGAGGTTATTGTGTTGACAACAAAATCAGTAATGTATCCCTCCAAAATTATGTCTATCCAAAAATATACAGTCCTCGACACAAGGTTGATCACTCTTTTTAGTCTCTCAATCAACTGAGGAATCCACTCCTTCGGTTCTCCTCCTTGGAAATTTCTTTGTTGGGTTGCCATTTTATACAACCACTCATTCAACACAATGGGAAATGTAGAAAATAAAATCTCATGGATATTGGTATAGAGGTACTGGCCCAACCACTCTATTCGGTTCCACCAATATCCTTTTATTTCTTCTCGTATGAATTCTAACACTTTGAAATCCACCCAATCTTGGATCTCATGTTTCATTGGTTCCCACAACACATCCCTCACTGAAATTATTTAGTCCCAACAACATAACCATTTTTTTTCTTTTCTTCCTCCTCTTAGGACCCAAACTCAGGTTCAGTCCCTTTTTCTTAGTGCAATAAATCCCAAGATATTGGACCGAGAGAGCAAATCCCAATTGACAACATCTATGACGCAGATGTAGTATCACTTGAGATATATTTCTATGGGTAACTGCTAGAACCAAGTTTCTGCAACTGGGTGGGGGATTTTTTGTACCTCGGTCGTTCACCAAGGCAATCAACCAATCTTGTGGGTGGATTACTTATGCTTATTATGAATAGTTATACCGCAACCAAAATTCTTTTTTGCAACTAATATAACAACAACCCCGGTGTAGCATAAATGTATTCAGCTTATTACAATGCGACCGATATACATTTATTCATTCATAAGCAAATCTATAAGCATTCATTCAATGCAACATCTATATAGGTAACTCAAAAAATTCCATCATTCACGCATATACACAAAATCTAACGTAGAAACCCATCTGAGAAAAACCATAAAGGTGCTCTTCATTTGTCATAAGAAATATATGCACCTTTTGTCTGTGCACTCAACTGCAGACTCTGTTCTAGATATTCTTCTTTATCTACACATACTCTTTCTTTGTCTCATGCTCTCTCATCTTCTCTTCCACTCTCTCCTTACTTGACTCTACTAACAATCTGCTCACAACCTAGATCGACTCAACTTATCTTACACTTTTGCGCACTCGTATGTAGATTCTTCAACTCAAAATCACTTAGCAAACACTAACAGACAACAAATACAAAGAAGGTAACAATTGAGAGAATAAAACTCTAACAATGGAGAAGCTAACCCACATACAACTTGGGTTCCACCTTTTATAGACTCTTTTTTAGAATCATTACAAACTCTTTACCTGACACTTTATCATCCAACTTCCTATAATTAGCCAACATGATTTCTTTCCTATTCTAGTAACACCTGACAGTAGGCACTAACGACCTACCTTACAAAGATACCTTCATATGTGTGGCTTCGTTTGTTTCTTGCAGACCTTGTACTCACGATATTTATGGCCTAACACTTTCTACCCATTATGCCCAACTATCTTTTTCCAGCGATTATACCACTTGCATGCCTTCTAGTACTATTATTTTGCTGCATATTTCCTTGTCGCGTTCCTTCCTTCTGTCGCATCTTCCTCTCCTATTGCGCTTCTTCCTTCTTCTTCCTTCCTGTCGTTTCCTCTGTCGCAAATCCTCTATCTTCTTCTCTAGATCTTCTCCATACTTGAGAAGAATTCTAAGTGAATCCTTCTTTCCTTTCCCCAGGCCCAACACCACTTTATACCAAACCATCTTTCAACACCCCCCCCCCCAAGAGTGTTGACATTTCCCGCGATAGTAGATCACTGGACATCCTATCAATATTTTTATGGTGATTTATCGTGAAGGAATCAAATTGGGAAGCAATGGTTCTAGCTTCCCTATAAAGACGTTTTAAATGTTCCTTTCTGACTTGGTATGTGTCTTTCATTTAGTTGCATACAAGTTCAAAGCTCATGAAGACAACTATGCCATTGGCACCATGTTGTATTGTTGTTTGTAGCCCTTCAATGTGAGCAATATAATATGCTTCATTGCTTTTAGTCCTTCGACATACATGCCTTTTTCGTTGAAACACCTAGTTTGTAGTATTGTTATACATAACGTAAGCAATGGTTGCTTGTCCTAGGTTGGGATAAAATGATACTTCAATCCATAGTGTCCATTTTTCCACCATCATGAATGTTTCTGATGCACTGCAAAAACAAAAACAAAATAAACTATTATACAAATATATAAAGAAACAAAAATATTAAATAAACCAATGCATTATTGAGTACTAATGAACAAATGTAGAAAAATGACAATTATCAATTAATCCACTCTCGCTTTTCATCAAAGGTTAGAATCTAGATCAAATTTTCACTAATGTGAATATTAGCCTCATACATGAAAGTAATTGTTATAGCGGGTGACCATTTTGCGTAACCCTTACCAATACCTTTTGGTATGGAACAAAGGCTCAATTCCAACCCAATTAGAGTGGTGTATCACCACCTTGAAGATATTCTATATGTGTTCCATGGGGTACTACACAATCCACTAGATTGTTAACATGGGGTAGAGGCAAGAGATTGGCTAACATTGTAATAGATGGAGGACACTTGATTCCAAATATAAATTGGTTTGCAAAGGCATATTGAGATCCATGATGATATTCCAACCTCCTACAAGTTTATATGATATTATATCTCCATTAAAATGGTTACACTTTTTTTTTTCCTCCGAAAAATTTGTAATTTTATTTCAATAAAGCACAAAATTACATTCGCATACGTATATAAGGCATAAAACTACCCCATACATTGTCAACGGAAAACAAAAAATATTTGTTTCATCCATGTTAAAGATTTTTACAATTTTGAACATCCAAAGTATCATATCTAAACATAGAAAAATTTAAAGATAAGGAGAGGTCACTCGCTGTAATCATATATATAAAAAAGAAAGTGATTTGAAACTGCCCTTTGAAACCCATTCAATCAAGCAAATCCTCTTCATCATGGAACATACGATGATTCCCACTAGAAAAAGTGCTTGTAGCTTGGGAGGGAACGCTGCACATGGAATGGACAAGAATTCCCGCTGGAAACAGAGCCTTCGGGAGCTTGGGAAGGGCAAGCAGCCGCACCTCCACCAAGCCAACCATGGACATTGAACCACTTTCCATCCACCATCGCCACACAAAAGGATTTTCGTCGCCTGCAAAGGATAAGCAACAAGCCCCACCTCTGAAGAGCATCGTTGCCACCGCAAGAAATGGGTCATCATGCGTTGGAAAAACCAGAAATCCTGTGGAAAAACTGACTAGAAATCCCACAAAATATCTCACCCATTGCTCCCGCAGAGGAGAAAGGGGAAGGAAGCTGGGTAAAGAAACCTAGATTCCTGGTTAAAAATTTGGTAAGTGCACGCAGACGCACCTCCACCAAGCCAACCACAGACATTGAACCATTGTCTAACCAACATCGCCACACATAGGTATTTCTACCGAATACAAAGGGCAAGCACCAAGCCCTGCCTCTGAAGAACGCCATCGTCGCTGCAAGAAACGGGTCGCCACGCAATGGAAAAATTAGCAATACAGTGGAAAAATAGACTGGCCACAAAATATCTCACCACCTTATGCCACTAGCCATGGATTCTTGATTTCATTAACATTGGCTAGTCCCAGATCCTGGAGGCTTGCAGAAAAAATGAATGAGATTGTACAACAAGATATTAATGGAGGAGAATGGTGTACACCAAGATTTACAAATTCTAAGAAGAGAGTGTGCGATGCATGGGAATCATAGGTACATACTCTTAATTTGGTATAGATATATGTTGTAGTTTTTTGTTAGAAAAGTTATCCAATATGAAGGGATTTGGATGAGAAAACTTCCCAAAATAAGGTGATTTTATAGCTCTTTCTTCAAGGTTAAATTTGATGGAGAATATCTATTATATTAACAAATGTGATCTAGAAACAACAAGAATCTATACCTTTCCATGCTTTGCACAAGGTTATAAAACCAGTAATCATGTCTGAGACACGTTGCATGCCTAAGAACCAAGCATTAACTGACAATCACCTCTTATAAGCTTGTAGCCTGGTAGAAAATAAAACATTAATTGAAAATCACTTATGGTAAGCTAGTAGCATGGTGCTAAATAAACACATTAATGATGGTGTTGTGCCCTGACTCAATAGCCTTAAAAAAAAAAACATATTTCATCAAACAAAATATTATTTTGTTTTGATGAAATGTTCGAATTTCTTATAGAAAATCTACAAAACCAACAGCTACTGAAATGGTGACATTCCATGAGCTACTGAATCAGTGAAATTCCATGTTTTTTTTTAAACCTTTGTGAACTATGGTTAGTGGACAAAATCACTACATTGATATCACTATTTGGATGAATTACCTTCCAGATCATGGGGTAAGTTTTGGTTTTTACGCTTCTTACCATAAGTCTTCATCTGAGTATTAATCAATGGACAAGTATTATTGGTTAATTGTAACTTGGGAAAAGTCCTAGAACATCAAAGGTTAAATATGCTATGCAGGGGTGCCTTATCCTAAGTTCATATTTTAAACCCCGAATCATAATTGCTCATACTATAAATGTTTAATGTCGATTTTTATAATATGCTCCATATTATGAAGGTTTGATGTTGGATTTTATGGTTATGTCACGTCATATGCTCGCCACCTTTGAAAGGTTTACATAATCATACAGTAAGGTGTATGCGTTAACGTCCAAGGTTCAATCCTTATGATCATTTTGACCTATGTCATCACCTCCGAAAATGATCCACTTACCGGAAAATTGATTTGGTATCATTACACTTGTACTGTGACTTTGTCAATCATATTCAATGGCGAGTACGTGCTCAGTGTCATGGCTCCCTTCTCGTTCAACACCTGTAGCTTATTCTATGAGTGGTTGTATGTCGAGTACTCCAAATAAATAATGGTAACATGAGTTCATCTGGAGTCTTCACCATCACTTTCCATTACTCGATTGCCTCTCTGCGTGATAATTATCCTTCACCCATGCCAAGTTTATAGGGTTGTAGTCTGTTTTCATTCATGTCACATTTTGTTTATCATAGAGTTGGGTTTCATTGCTTGTGTTTCCTGCTCGGCTTCCATCCTGAATGCTCGCTCTCCAGCCTTCTGTCCGGTTGTATTCTGTGGTGTCTTCTCTGTGTGCTACTGTGTGACTTCGCGCTTGCAGTCATGGCGCCGGTTGTTAGAGTTGAACCCAATGACGCGAAACTCCTTGATGAGAACCCTGAGCTCTTGGCCAAGGTTGAAGCAGTTGGATGGTTGCCATTCATTCGCAAGTTCACGGATTCGAACCCGGAGGTGACTAGGTTATTTTCCATTTCTTTGGTCGACGCCAGGGTTAGGGTGGCTGATCTCCAATTCAGGGTCGACAAACGCTCAGTTGCTTTGGCCACGGGCTTGTCATTGACAGGTGAACGATGGTTCAAATACAAGCAGATGGAGATCACCGAATGGAGACATATGATGAAGAATCCCTGCCAGGATGTGTCTTTTAGAACTGGTGTGTCGCGGAAGTACTTCAAGTAAGAATGGCGATCGGTCCTTGATGTTACTCACAGGTATGTGACCTGTGAAGGTCATATCTCCTTAGCTTACATATATCATCTCCGTTTAATGGCTGTGTTCCTCAGTTTTCCTACTAACCTGCCATATTATTTAGTTCAGAGTATGACAAAAATGTCCTTGGCCATCAAGAAGGGGCCGAAGAACATTAGTCACAACCTGTTTCATCACGGCCTGGTTAGGATGTCGATTGAAAGAGATTTGTCCAAACAAAATCGGTCATGGGATGATTTCCTAGAACAGAATGGCTTCTTGGCATAATGTCATTGCCAATTCGATTTCCCTGAAGAATGTGTTAGGCATCAAGAGCCTTGTCGAACTCCGGTTTCACCTATGCACAAGTCTGTGTCAAGCCCTGAAGAAAGTGTAAGCCCCAGCATTCGCGATGATAGCATTCCCGATCCTGTGAGTAGTCTTGATACTCCTATGCCTTCCAAGCGTAGGAAGAAAGCTTTAAATCTATCCCCTATGACAGCGAAACGTAATGAGGATACCTGCGAACCGAAGGGTAAAAGGCTGAATGTTAAGGTCAATGGTAGGTTTACAAGGAGTATGGTGACCAAGGTTAGTGCTGTTAAGTCGGCCGTGAGCAATAATGTTGACATTGAAACAGTTGTGCTAGACGATGAGGAAGAGAAACTTGTTTCACTTGATTATGGTCTTGATATTGATCATGAGCCTTTCGTAAACCCTGCAGATAGTAGTCCTCATGTGTCTGATAAGAATCTTCAGGTAGACCCTGTGGTCGATTCCCCAATGAACGGCAAGTCCGTTGAAGTTAATTTACCCGGGTCCTATCAAATTGGTGAAGATGTTCACTCGCTCTTTGTCAGTTGTCTGCTAGATTAAAGACACAGAATGGAAATAGAACTGACAGAGATGGTGACACATGATGATGTTATCAAAGTTGAAAAATTTGAGGATGAAAGAGAAAGTTGATTTAGATAGTAAGATTCTACTACGTCTAAAGAAACATAAGAATAGGTTGATTCCTAGAGTAATGAAATTGCAAAATGATAATCAGAAGAATGAAGAAAAGATGCATGAGCTAAATGCTCAGGTCACTCTGATGCAATTCAAGGGTCATTCGCAAAACCCGACAAATGGTGTAAATATTCAGGTGTTTAATGCCCCTGTTAAACTATAATGTTTTGGGCACTTTTTCTATCGTATATATGTTTACGAAGGTTCCAAGTTTGAATTTATAACCAAGTGATAATCAAGTTATTTTTGTTGCAGGTATTGGTTTGAATTTATTCATAGATTATATAGTTTACTTTATTTTATTTTGCTCTTGTGTGTGTTTTAATTGTTTTTCTTTACCATGTAGCATTGCAGGTGATATTGTTGATGTGTTTCTCTTGGATTTTGGAAATCACTTATGTTCAGGATGATCCCTGGATAGTCATGGATAGATCGATTGGCTACGCTATTTCCTAGGTGTCACTACATCATTTGTGTCTTCGCCGTTTATGATTTTGTGCTATAAATCGAATCTTTCCAATTTCAAAGACATTATAACGCATATAGAAAAATGACATGAGGCATTTGTCATTTTTAATGAAATTGGTTAAGATTTCGATTTTATAGTTTCCAGTTTTATAGAACTGTCTTCATGTGAAATAATTTGTATTTAAAGAAGACATGTATTACGGGATAAGGGGGTCGATAGTTGGGAAAAGGACATGACAAGATCACTGTAATTATTTCCTGTGACTTGAGACAATTTTTTATCAGCAGCTACAGTACTTTTCGCTGGTGATATCTATATATATGTTTATAGTATTTCTACTATGCAAATGTATTTAGGATATCGTTTGATCTTGTCACTTTCTCTGCGGAATTTATGTTTTGTCATTATTTCTTTGATGAATTTTGCAAATAAATCATATATAATCTGTCGAATTATGCTGGTTTTGATTTGCTTATATATGTCATATAGTAAATTTGATATTGTCGTCAACCAATACATGTGACATACTTGTTCACTGTGTGATCTTGTTTAAATTCTGAATTTCTTCTGAATATTTTCTGGATTGTTAGCACAATAGAATTATTGGCAATTTGATTCCAGGTTAATGTTTTCTATGCTCCTAATCAAGATAGGATATTTAGAATAGATTAATGATATTTTTCCTTTAGTTATTTTACTGAAAATCTATTGAATCGGATCTTTACTTTTATACCACTACTAGGTCATTTTCTGATCTTGTGAATAATGCACATGTGTTTATATTGTATCTTTGTAATTCATTGAGTCTGTTAATATTTGATTAACTTTTATTCTTGTATTATAAATTAATTGATTGAGTAGATCAATTTTGACTGATTAATTTTTTAATTTACTAATTAATTTAACTAGTCTTATTTGTATATTCATAGGGGTATTGTAGATCTAATCGATAAACGGTAGCTTTAGTTTTCTCCTCTCCTGTAGCTAGGAACAACTTAAGGAAGGCAACAAGGCCTTAATCCCGTCAGGGACAGCTACATAACGACTGAGAGCATCTTGAAAACTCTCGGATCGGGTTGTCTCTTGGTTGAAAGTCGTGCCCATTCGGCCCGTCAACAATGGCGCTAGAAGGAGGGCATGCTTAAGCAAATGGCTGATGAAATCAGTCAATGCCTCGTCCATAGGTAAGAAATCAGATTCCTTAACTCCTCCTTTTCTGCTTGCATTTGAAATTTGCAATTGTAAAGTACACAATTGTATGATTGACTCAGGGGATTCTAAAAATGTTACGCCATATTTAGTATGCAAAAAACTTAACGCAGTCCCCGTGCCATGTGATACAAGAATTGTACAACTTGACCGATCTAATGTAAAGGTAACAGGAAAGTTGAACAAAGTACTGATAAGACGAGCCTCAAATCCTCAAGTTCATTTCATCATTGATATAATTGTTGCAGATATCCCTGAGGCATATGGCTTATTCCTCAGCAGAGATTGGTCTGAAAAACTGAAGGGATATTTTGTGACGGACTGGTCACACTTATGGATACCTCATAATGGTCATCCAAACAAAATCAGAATTGATTGAGAATGTTATATGAAGCACACGGTCACCGAACTGGATGACTCAAACGAACCAGTGCTATTTACGGATACCATAATGGGCAATTACCTAGTTGATTCTTTCTTTGGAAACCTTGAGGCTGAAACTTCATCAGTCCAAGATTCAGAACGGCAATCTGAAGTTTTCCATTTTACACAAGTTTCGGACGAAAGTCCAGTTCCAAACACTGCACATTTGGACCTGAATGATGGCCTCTGGTCTCTATACTTTGACGAATCTAAGTCAAAGGAAGGAGCTGGGGCCAGTTGCCTGTTAATAGATCCTCAGGGAAAAAGGTACTTTGTTGCTTGTAGGTTATAATTCGAATGCACCAATAATATTGTTGAATATGAAGCCCTTATTCAAGGGCTGAAAAAGGCGATTGATCTAGGAGCTAAAGCTTTGGTAGTGTTAGGAGACTCTGAGATTATCGTTAGACAGGTACGTAACACTATACATTTCATTGCTGGACATCTAAGAAATTACCAGACAGAGGTATGGAATTTATTATTATCGTTTGAAGCTTTTAACATAAATTCTATTCCTCATTATTTGAACTAGGAAGCAGATCTGTTAGCTAATGTTGCTTCAAGGTTAATTCCGTCTGAAGGAATGCTTGTTGATTCTTTTTCTGTTGAACTTCTTTTTAGGCCTTCCGTACCTAATAACATTGTCAATTGGAGAGTCTTTGATCACGATGAGCAGTTGATCAAATTTTTGACCATGAAGGACACTTTCAAAGATGCAGTCATTGATGAAATGACCCATGATGAAGATCTGTACAACTTTGCGGTAATTCATAAACCTTGTTAAATCCAAGAGTCTCTTAACCAGGTCAGTACTATTCCTAGATCTGTAATTAAACTTGAGAAATTCTATGATTTGAAAGATAAATTTAAAGATGCAAGGAACTGTAAACCCAACAGCTCCACTATGCAATCTGAAGTCGTAAATTTAGGCACCGAACACAGTCCTCAATGTGTAAATCTGGGCAGTACATGTACTCCCCAAGAAAAACAGCCTTCATACGACTCTTTAATGAGTTCAAAGATATTTTTGCATGGACGTATGATGATCTTAATATGTTTGATCCAAATATAATGCAACATGTCATCCCCATGAAAGAACATGCCAAACCATTTCAGCAGAAATTGAGAAGAATGCACCCTAGCCTAGAACCGGCTATTAAGAAAGAACTTAACAAACTCCTAGCTGCTAGAATAATTTTTCCAGTATGGCATGCGCAGTGGGTAGAAAATATCGTCCCCGTCAGAAAGAAAAATGGTGATATTAGGTTGTGCGTTGATTTCCAAAATCTGAACAAGGTTTCAGAAAAAGACAATTATCCCGTTCCGCCTATGGAAAAGATATTACAATAGGTCTCTGGATCTGAAATGTTCTCACTTTTAGATGGCTTTTCGGGATACAACCAAGTGTTAGTATCCAAAATAGATCAATTGAAAACAACCTTTAGAACCCCTTGGGGAACTTATGCCTACAGGAAAATTCTGTTTGGCTTAATTAATGCTGGAGCAACATTTCAAAGGGCAATGGATATTGAGTTCAGAGGCTTAATCGGCCAATTTGTTGTCATTTACCTTGATGATATAATGGTATTTTCAAAAAACAGAGCTGATCACCCAACACATCTTAGGAGGGTTTTTGAACGTTGCAGGAAGTATGGAATATCCCCGAATCCCAAGAAATCCATCTTTGCAGTTACTGAAGGTAAGTTATTGGGTTTTGTAGTTTCAGAACAAGGTATCAATATTTACCCTAAATGTACCCAAGATGTAGCAAAGATTTCTATGCCTCACTCCAAGAAAACCATGCAGTCATTTCTAGGAAAAATAAATTTTGTCTCCACATTCATTCCTGGTTTCACTGAGATTCTCAGACCACTTTATAAAATGATTAAGAAAGATGTTGAGTTTAAATGGTCTCCTGAAGAAAAACAATCTTTTCATGATATATTGAAAGCTATTACTGAAGCTCCTACCTTAATAAGCCCGGATTTCTCTAGACCATTTATTTTGTATACATTTGCTTCTGATTCTTCATATGTTGCTGTTTTAACACAGAAAAATCAGGAAAACAATTAAGCTCCCATTGCTTTTAGGAGTTCCGCTTTGAACGGAGCAGAGCTCAATTATCCAGAAGTAGACAAACAAGCATTTGCTGTTTTTAAGTCAGTAAAACATTTTAGGCCTTATCTGCTGAAGTCACACACCAATGTTATTGTGCCATATTCTGCGGTCAGAAATCTTTTGGTGCAAAAGGACCTGGGTGAAAAGCGGGCCCATTGGGTTACAGCACTTCAGGAATATGACCTAGAAATCAAGCCTTTAAAGATTGTCAGAGGACAGGGACTTTGCAAGTTGGCAGTCGGGTCTTCAAATGTCTCTGAATCTGATCTGGACTTCGTCGATGAACATTTTTTGTTCGAAAGGGAGGTTTTTCCAATATTAGCCCCCTCCGATTCCTGGTATTATGAGATTAAATTTTTTTTGTTGCATGGAAATGCTCCTAAACATTTAGATTCCCATAGCAAAAGGGATTTGAGATTAAAATCTGCACCTTATCAGCTGATTGATAATATTCTGTTCAAAAAGAATTTTGAAGGATTTCTCCTTCGTTGTTTAGAAAAGAAGGAGGCTGATAATGTGTTGTCTCAATTACATGCAGGGCCAGCCGGGGGACACTTTGGCAGGGAAACCACTGCACACATAGTACTCAAAGCTGGTTACTACTGGCCTACGTTGTTCAAAGATGCATATGCCTTTGCGAGGAAATGTCAAGAGTGTCAAAGATCTGGCGGTAGGCTTAAGAAAGCAGCGTTACCTCTCTAGCATGTTATTATTGAAGTCCCATTTCAACAATGGGGCTGGGACATTGTTGGTCCAATTACACCAGCTTCCTCACAGCAGCACAAATATATTCTGACAGCCATCGATTACTTCGCTAGATGGGTTGAAGTCATCTCTTTGCGAGTGGTTAACTCAGGAACAGGTTATATTTTTCCTTGACTCCTTTATTGTCACCAGGTTTGGTGTTCCAGAATCTTTGATTTTTTACAATGCAACCTATTTTTCGTCTATAAAGTTAACAGAATATGCATTGGAAAATGGCATAAAGTTAAAATATTCAACTAATTATTATCCTCAGGGTAACAGATTAGCTGAATCTTCCAATAAAAATTTAATCAAAATTCTAAAATGCACAGTGGTTAATCACCATAGAAATTGGCACAATGCTTTATCAAATTCCCTATGGGCTGACAGGGTGACTCCCAAGGCTGCCATAGGTAACTCTCCCTTCTTCTTGGTATACGGTAAAGAAGCTGTCCTACCTCCTCATATATTCTTACCCTCTCTACAGCTGTACAGGAGACACCATGTTCTGCCATGGAACATCGAATCAATACCTTGCTTAAACTGGAAGAAGATAGAGAGTTGGCTAGAAAAAAGTTTGACCAACACCAAAAGACTGTGAAACGCTGGTTCGATCATAGAAAATAAGCTAGTAGGGATTTGGATGTAGGTGACCTAGTTCTGAAATGGGACAAGGAGCACGAAGACAGAGGGAAACATACTAAATTCCAATGCATGTGGCTGGGACCATTTATTATTATAGAAAAACTTGGTCCTAGCACGTTCAGGTTACAGACGCTGGAGGGGGGCATCAAGAACCTTCCGGTAAATGGCCATCTGATCAAGAAATATTTCTACTGATCCCCTTCGAGGGATTATCCTGTACATACCTTGTGTGGTGTGCTTGGTTTGTGGAATTTATTAGTGTGTTTATTTTACTTGTTTGCTTTGAATATTTTCTCATACTCATTTGCTGTTTTATTTGCGTATTATTGAGTCTGATCAATTTATCAAACTTCAAGCTGATGACTTTTCATCAAGTTCTGTGATTGATCTACAAATCATGCATGAAAATCTTACTATCCTAAAATTGTCATACCGTTTTACGTTTTAAACAGTGAACAGGTTTTCATCTTTCTAGATTTTACCAGAAATTCTTAAATCATGTTAATATAAATCAATAATATGAGTCTCTGCAAAGATTTTTCCAAAGGAATTAGGACGATATTCATTGAGGTTATCTATTTAAGTCTTTTATGCCATCCCTTCTCGTAAAGAGAATTAGATTTGCCTCCCCATCTGCTAAGATAATCTCACTGCAGATTAAATATAACTACATTCTGGCCATGGTTGGATTTGAATATTTTCAAAATAATCTGAAGGACAGAGGGTCTCATAACGAGCCGGTCTATTCAGGATCATAGGTTTGCATTCAGTAACATTGTCGTTTCTGGTCACCAAGCCTGGACAATGGCCCTTGGACAGAAAACTTTGAGGGATAAAAGGTCTCATTACGAGCCGGTTTATTTACTGCGGTGCAGACTGGTGACTGACGTGGTTACTATCTGGTTACCAAGCCAGAATCATGGCCTTCAGAAGTATATTATAAAAAAAAGAGGGAAAATGATCATAACAGTTCAACCTAACCAGAATTGTATATCTATAACTGGCAGATGGGGTACTGGCATTCTTTGGGCTTTGAAGCAACCCTGTCGAGGCTATTGACGCCTGCTGGCAACAGGGTCATGCGTATGGTATTGAGATTTTATTCTTTAAAACCAAGCCATTTACTGGTTTACTTCGTTTGGGCTTATTTTTGTGAGAGACTAAATTTTTTTTTCAAATAAATAATTAAAGGTGTAAATTTCTGGTAAATTTCTAGAGATGTGAAGTTCATGAATCTGTTTAAGATGTTAAAATACTGATGTCTATATAATGGCATACATGAAGGATCTAATTTTTCCAATTGCATGGTTTCGGGTTAAGAAACAAAGATAACTGTTCTGCCCAGTCAATCGCCATCTGTTGTGCCCTGACTCAACAGCCTTAAAAAAAAACATATTTCATCAAACAAAATCTTATTTTGTTTTCATGAAATGTTTGAATTTCTTATAGCAAATCTATAGAACCGACAGCTAATGAAATGGTGACATTCCATGAGCTACTTAATCAGTGAAATTCCATGTTTTTTTTAAAACCTTTGTGAACTATGGTTAGTGGACAAAATCACTACATTGAAATCACTATTTGGATGAATTGCCTTCCAGATCATGGGGTAAGTTTTGGTTTTTACGCTTCTTACCATAAGTCTTCATCTGAGTATTAATCAATGGACAAGTATTATTGGTTAATTGTAACTTGGGCAAAGTCCTAGAACATCAAAGGTTAAATATGCTATGCAGGGGTGCCTTATCCTAAGTTCATCTTTTAAACCCCGAATCATAATTGCTCATACTATAAATGTTTAATGTCGATTTTTATAATATGCTCCATATTATGAAGGTTTGATGTTGGATTTTATGGTTATGTCACGTCATATGCTCGCCACCTTTGAAAGGTTCACATAATCATACAGTAAGGTGTATGCGTTAACGTCCAAGGTTCAATCATTATGATCGTTTTGACCTGTGTCATCACCTCCGAAAACAATCCACTTACCGAAAAATTGATCTGGTATCATTACACTTGTACTTAACTTTGTCAATCATATTCAATAGCCAGTACGTGCTCAGTGTCATGGCTCCCTTCTCATTCAACACCTGTAGCTTATGCTATGATTGGTTGTATGTCGAGTACTCCGAATAAATAATGGTAACATGAGTTCATCTGGAGTCTTCACCGTCACTTTCCATTACTCGATTGCCTCTCTGCATGATAATTCTCCTTTGCCCATGCCGAGTTTACAGAGTTGGAGTCTGTGTTCATTCATGTCACAGTTTGTTTATCATAGAGTTGGGTTTCATTGCTTGTGTTTCCTGCTCAACTTCCATCCCGAATGCTTTCTCTCCAGCCTTCTGTCGGGTTGTATTCTATGGTGTCTTCTTTGTGTGCTACTGCATGACTTCACGCTTGCAGTCATCGTGTCGGTTGTTAGAGTTGAACCCAGTGACGTGAAACTCCTTGATGAGAACCCTGAGCTCTTGGCCAAGGTTGAAGCAGTTGGATGGTTGCCATTCATTCACAAGTTCATGGATTCGAACCCGGAGGTGACTAGGTTATTTTCCATGTCTTTGGTCGACGCCAGGGTTAGGGTGGTTGATCTCCAATTCAAGGTCGATGAACGCTCAGTTGCTTTGGCCACGGGCTTGTCGTTGACGGGTGAACGATGGTTGAAATACAAGCAGATGGAGATCACCGAATGGAGACAAATGATGAAGAATCCCTGCCAGGATGTGTCTTTTAGAATTGGTGTGTCACGGAAGTACTTCAAGAAATAAAGGCAACCGATCCTCGATGTTATTCATAGGTATGTGACCTGCGAAGGTCGTCTCTCCTTGGATTACGTATATCATCTCTGGTTAATGGCTGTGTTCCTCGGTTTTCATATTAACCTGCCATATTATTTAGTTCAGAGTATGACAAAAATGTCCTCGACAATTAAGAAGGTGCCAAAGAACATTAGTCACAGCCTGTTTCATCACAGCCTGGTTAGGATGTTGATTGAAAGAGAGTTTTCCAAACAAAATCGGTCATGGGATGATATCCTGGAACAGAATGGCTTCTTGGCATACTGTCATTGCCAATTCGATTGCCCTGAAGAATGTGTTAGGCATCAAGAGCCTTGTCGAACTCCAGTTTCACCTGTGCACAAGTCTGTGTCAAGCCCTGAAGAAATTGTAATCCCCAGCATTCGCGATGATAGAATTCCCGATCCTGTGAGTAGTCCTGATACTCCTATGGCTTCCAAGCGTAGAAAGAAAGCTTTAAATCTATCCCCTGTGACACCGAAATGTAATGAGGATACCTGCGAACCGAAGGGTAAAAGGCTGAATGTTAAGGTCAATGGTAGGTTTACAAGGAGTATGGTGACTAAGGTTAGTGCTGTTAAGTCAGCCATGAGCAATAATGTTGACATTGAAATAGTTGTGCTAGACAATGAGGAAGAGAAACCTGTTTCACCTGATTATGGTATTGATATTGATCATGAGCCTTTCGTAAACCCTGCAGATAGTAGTCCTCATGTGTCTGATAAGAATCTTCAGGTAGACCCTGTGGTCGATTCCCCAATGAAGGGCAAGTCCGTTGAAGTTAATTTACCCTGGTCCTATCAAATTGGTGAAGCTATTCACCCGCTCTTTGTCAGTTGTCTGCTAGATAAAATACACATAATGGAAATAGAACTGACAGAGATGGTGACACGTGATGATGTTATCAAAGCTGAAAATTTGAGGATGAAAGAGAAAGTTGATTTAGATAGTAAGCGTCTACTGCGTCTAAAGAAACATAAGAATAGGTTTATTCACAGAGTAATGAAATTGCAAAATGATAATCAGAAGAATGAAGAAAAGATGCGTTAGCTAAATGCTCAGGTCACTCTGATGCAATTCAAGAGTCATTCGCAGAACCTAGAAAATGGTGTAAATATTCAGGTGTTTAATGCCCCTGTTAAACTATAATGTTTTGGGCACTTTTTCTATCGTATATATGTTTACAAAGGTTTCAGGTTTGAAGTTATAATCAAGTTATTTTTGTTGCAGGTATTGGTTTGAATTTATTCATAGATTATATAGTTTACTTTATTTTATTTTGCTCTTGTGTGTGTTTTAATTGTTTTTCTTTACCATGTAGCATTGCAGGTGATATTGTTGATGCGTTTCTCTTGGATTTGGAAATCGCTTATGTTCAGGATGATCGCTAGATAGTCATGGACAGATCGATTGGCTACGCTGTTTCCCAGGTGTCACTATATCATTAGTGTCTTCGTCGTTTATGATTTTGTGCTATAAATCGAATCTTTCCAATTTGAAAGACATTATAATACATATAGAAAAATGACATGAGGCATTTGTCATTTTTAATGAAATTGGTTAAGATTTCGATTTTATAGTTTCCGGTTTTATAGAACTGTCTTCATGTGAAATAATTTGTATTTAAAGAAGACATGTATTACAGGATAAGGGAGTCGATAGTTGGGAAAAGGACATGACAAGATCACTGTTATTATTTCCTGTGACTTGAGACAATTTTTTGTCAGCAGCTACAGTACTTTTCGCTGGTGATATCTCGATATATGTTTACAGTATTTATACTATGCAAATGTATTTAGGATATTGTTTGATCTTGTCACTTTCTCTGCAGCATTTATGTTTTGTCATTATTTCTTTGATGAATTTTGCAAATACATCATATTTAATCTGTCGACTTACGCTAGTTTTGATTTGCTTATATATGTGATATAGTAAATTTGATATTGTCGTCAACCAATACATGTGACATACTTGTTCACTGTGTGATCTTGTTTAAATTCTGAATTTGTTCTGAGTATTTTCTGGATTGTTAGCACAGTACAATTATTGGCAATTTGATTCCAGGTTAATGTTTTCTATGCTCCTGATCAGGATAGGATATTTAGAATAGATTAATGATATTTTTCCTTTAGTTATTTTACTGAAAATCTATTGAATCAAATCTTTACTTTTATACCACTACTAGGTCATTTTTTGATCTTCTGAATAATGTACATGTGTTTATATTGTATCTCTATAATTCATTGAGTATATTAATATTTGATTAACTTTTATTCTTGTATTATAAATTAATTGATTGAGTAGATCGATTTTGACTGATTAATTTTGTAATATACTAATTAATTTAACTAGTCTTATTTGTATATTCATAGGGGTATTGTAGATCTAATCGATAAACAGTAGCTTTAGTTTTCTCCTCTCCTGTAGCTAGGAACAACTTAAGGAAGGAAACGGGGCCTTAATCCTGTCAGGGACAGCTACCTAACGATTGAGAGCATCTCGGAAACTCTGGGATCGGGTTGTCTCTTGGTTGACAGTCTGTGTGCCCATTCAGCCCGTCAACAATGGCGCTAGAAGGAGGGCCTGCTTAAGCAAATGGCTGATGAAAACAATCCTGTTCACAAAATTAATGAGCCCATTATCTATTAAATACAGTCATCATCTCAACCACAAACATTCCAGTCATTAGATGAGACTCCGTTGAACGATACTGTTCGAAATCTCATTCATCAGTTCAATGCTAGCGGTGGCCATTCATCTGAAGAACTTGATCAGTTTGAACAAGCCATCAATGAATCCTGCGGGATTTTAACAAGAGCCTATTCGAATCTTACTGGAATCCAACCTACCGAAATTCCTCTTCCACAGATCAGACGTCCACGCACTCACCATACTGAGTCTACACCTGAAGAACAAAATCAATCGTTAGGTGTCCTCTCTAACTATCAGTTATAACAATATCTAATAGGCACCAATCAACCTTCATCTTCTTCAAGACCACTTGCTACAGGAAGGTCTGGTTGACCACCATCACCACCTCACTCACCTCATCACGTTCCTTAAACTCCACCTTCACCACCTCCAACATCAAGGAACATGGCAGGTGTAAACCCGAACCCCAATTCCAATATGCCATGGTTAGCTCAGGATGCGGTTGTTGTTCCAGGTGATCAACATCCTTTGCCAAAGCATCCTGAGAAATTATTTCCCAAGTTCAATCTCGAGCTGAAAGAGCCTGTAGAAGATCATGTGAAAAAATTTATGCTAGCAGTTCGGCTTCTAGATGTTGAACACGAAGATGTAGTCTGTCGACTTTTCCCTTACACATTTGAGGGCAAAGCCTCGACTTGCTATTTTTCACTTGCCGCTGGTTCTATTACCAACTAGAATGAATTGGAGTTGGCTTTCATGAACAAGTTTGGAGACGATAAGACTCCAACTGTGTTGGTGTTAGAATTGTCTAGGATCCGTATGGAAGCCAAGGAGAAGGTTAAAGATTTTAACCAGCGGTTCTTGACTCTTAGAAACAAAATCCCTGCCACCTCAAGGCCAGCTGAGGATGTCACTATTGAATTTTATACTTCAACCCTACCTATTTCCATGGCCATGTTTGTCAGGAGAGGTGCCAAGCCTACTCTCACCGAAACTTTTGATGAAGCCATTAAGGTTGAGAAAGACATGTTTGCTATTAAGACTAACCCTTGGGTAGACACTGATTCTGCATCTTCTTCTCGCAAAAAGGCTGAGAGTCCTTCCAAAACTACAAATCTTGAGAAGAAGGGTCAAGATGCACTAGACCTGGACAGTCTTCAAAGAGTCATAAAGAAACTATCCAATGAAATCATATGTTTGAAGAAAGGTACTTATGAAAGTACTTTGAATAAAGAACCACCCAGACAGCCTTCTAGAAGACCATCTCAAAATACAGCTGCTAAACAGATTCCACCATCTGAAGCTAATAATGTTGATGAAATTAATAGTTTCCTAAAACTATTAGTCTCAGGCCTAGAAACATCAGCTGAAAGTGAAACCCAATCTTCAGGCCAGAATTCAGAAGATCCCCAAGGCACTGATAATAACACTGATGATAAACCTCCTCAAGTTATTAGTCACTTCTCGGATACCACGGAATTGACTGATGATGAAGATGTGGCTGTTGTGAATGTCAATGAGCATCAATATAACACTAGAAGAAAGAAATCTCAGCCCTCGGGGGAACCTTCTACAAAGTCTACAGATGACAGTTCAGCTGTCAAAACAAAAAACCAACCTTCCAATACTAAGTCTACACAATCTCTTGATTTGGAATATGACTTGGTTGAGGCTTTGAAGAAAATCAAAGCCAACATTTCTATCTATGAGCTCCTTAAATTTCATGTGATTCGAGATAAGATGATGCAAGGGGTTTCTTTAGGTAAAAATGGCAAAACTTCCTCCACTCAAAACAGTTCTGCTAATACTAAATACAACACAACAAAATCTTCAGTCAATGCCTCGTCCATAGGTAAGAAATAAGATTCCTCAACTCCTCCTTTTCTACTTACATTTGAGATCTGCAATCGTAAAGTACACAATTGTATGATTGACTCAGGGGCCTCTAAAAATGTTATGCCATATTCAGTATGCAAAAAACTTAATGCAGTCCCCATGCCATGTGATATAATAATTGTACAACTTGACCGATCTAATGTAAAGGTAATAGGAAAGTTGAACGAAGTACTGATAAGACTAGCCTCAAATCCTCAAGTTCATTTCATCATTGATATAATTGTTGCAGATATCCCTAAGGCATATGGCTTATTCCTTAGCAGAAATTGGTCTGAAAAACTGAAGGTATATTTTGCGACGGACTGGTCACACTTATGGATACCTCATAATGGTCGTCCAAACAAAATCAGAATTGATCGAGAACATTATATGAAGCACACGGTCACTGAATTGGATGACTCAAACGAACCAGTGCTATTTACTGATACCATAATGGGAAATTACCTAGTTGATTCTTTCTTTGGAAACCTTGAGGCTAAAACTTCATCAGTCCAAGATTCGGAACAACAATCTGAAGTTTTCCATTTTACACAAGTTACGGACGAAAGTCCAGTTCCAAACACTGCACATTTGGACCTGAATGATGGCCTCTGGTCTCTATACTTTGACGGATCTAAGTCAAAGGAAGGAGCTGGGGCCGGTTGCCTGTTAATAGATCCTCAGGGAAAAATGTACTTTGTTTCTTGTAGGTTATAATTCGAATGTACCAATAATATTTCTGAATATGAAGCCCTTATTCAAGGGCTGAAAAAGGCGATTGATCTAGGAGCTAAAGCTTTGGTAGTGTTAGGAGACTCTAAGATTATCGTTAGACAAGTATGTAACACTATACATTGCCTTACTGGATGTCTAAGAAATTACCAAATAGAGGTATGGAATTTATTATTATCGTTTGAATCTTTTAACATAAATTCTATTCCTCGTTATTTGAACTAGGAAGCAGATCTGTTAGCTAATGTTGCTTCAAGGTTAATTCCGTCTGAAGGAATGCTTGCTGATTTTTTTTCTGTTGAACTGCTTTTCAGGCCTTCCATACCTGATAACATTGTCAATTGGAGAGTCTTTGATCACGATGAGCAGTTCATCGAATGTTTGACCATGAAGGACACTTTCAAAGATGCAGTCATCGATGAAATGACCCATGATGAAGATCTGTACAACTTTGCGGTAATTCATAAACCTTTTTCAATCCAAGAGTCTCTTGATCAGGTCAGTACTCTTCCTAGATCTGTAACTAAACTTGAGAAATTCTATGATTTGAAAGATAAATTTAAAGGTGCAAGGAACTATAAAACCAACAGCTCCACTATGCAATCTGAAGTCATAAATTTAGGCACCGAACACAGTCCTCAATGTGTAAATCTGGACAGTACATGTGCTCCCCAAGAAAAAATAGCCTTCATACGACTCTTTAATGAGTTCAAAGATATTTTTGCATGGATGTATGACGATCTTAAGATGTTTGATCCAAATATAATGCAACATGTCATCCCCATGAAAGAACATGCCAAACCA
Source organism: Pseudotsuga menziesii (assembly GCA_001517045.1). Classification (NCBI taxonomy): domain Eukaryota; kingdom Viridiplantae; phylum Streptophyta; class Pinopsida; order Pinales; family Pinaceae; genus Pseudotsuga; species Pseudotsuga menziesii. The sequence goes on along the minus strand of LPNX010066414.1, from coordinate 179,938 downwards.
TTTCAGCAAAAATTGAGAAAAATGCACCCTAGCCTAGAACTGGATGTTAAGAAAGAGCTTAACAAACTCCTAGTAGCTAGAAGAATTTTTCCAGTACGGAATGCGCAGTGGGTAGCAAATCTCATCCCCGTCAGAAAGAAAAATGGTGATATTAGGTTGTGCATTGATTTTTGAAATCTGAACAAGGTTTCGGAAAAAGACAATTATCTCGTTCCGCCTATGGAAAAGATATTACAACAAGTCTCTGGATCTAAAATGTTCTCACTTTTAGATGGATTTTCGGGATACAACCAAGTGTTAGTATCAAGAACAGATCAATTGAAAACAACCTTTATAACCCCTTGGGGAACTTATGCCTATAGGAAAATTCCGTTTGGCTTAATTAATGTTGGAGCAACATTTCAAAGGGCAATGGATATTGCGTTCAGAGGCTTAATCGGCCAATTTGTCATCATTTACCTTGATGATATAATGGTCTTTTCAAAAAACAGAGCTGATCACCCAACACATCTTAGGAGGGTTTTTGAACGTTGCAGGAAGTATGGAATCTCCCTGAATCCCAAGAAATCCATCTTTGCAGTTACTGAAGGTAAGTTATTGGGTTTTGGGTTTTGGGTTTTGGGGCTTGGACATTGTTGGTCCAATTACACCAGCTTCCTCACAGTAGCACAAATATATTCTTACAACCACCGATTACTTCACTAGATGGGTTGAATCCATCCCTTTGCGAGTGGTTAACTCAGAACAGGTGATATTTTTCCTTGACTCCTTTATTGTCACCAGGTTTGGTGTTCCGGAATCTTTGATTTTCGACAATGCAACCTATTTTTCGTCTGTAAAGTTAACAGAATATGCATTGGAAAAGGGCATAAAGTTAAAATATTCAGCTAATTATTATCCTCAGGGTAACAGATTAGCTGAATCTTCCAATAAAAATTTAATCAAAATTCTAAAATGCACAGTGGTTAATCACCATAGAAATTGGCACAACGCTTTATCAAATTCCCTATGGGCTGACAGGGTGACTCCCAAGGCTGCCATAGGTAACTCTCCCTTTTTCTTGGTATACAGTAAAGAAGCTATCCTACCTCCTCATCTATTCTTACCCTCTCTACAACTCTCCCAGTCAGTACAAGAGACACCATGTTCTGCCATGGAACATCGAATCAATACCTTGCTTAAACTGGAAGAAGATAGAGAGTTGGCTAGAAAAAAGTTTTACCAACACCAAAAGACTGTGAAACGCTATTTTGATCATAGAAAATCACCCAGTAGGGATTTGGAAATAGGTGACCTAGTTCTGAAATGGGACAAGGAGCACAAAGACAGAGGGAAACATACTAAATTCCAATGCATGTGGCTGGGACCATTTATTATTATAGAAAAACTTGGTCCTAGCACGTTCAGGTTACAGACGCTGGAGGGGGACATCGAGAACCTTCCGGTAAATGGCCATCTGATCAAGAAATATTTCTGTTGATCCCCTTCAAGGGATTATCCTGTACATACCTTGTGTGGTGTGCTTGGTTTGTGGAATTTATTAGTGTGTTTATTTTACTTGTTTGCTTTGAATATTTTCTCATACTCATTTGCTGTTTTATTTGCATATTATTGATTCTGATCAATTTATCAAACTTCAAGCTGATGACTTTTCATCAAGTTCTGTGTTTGATCTACAAATCATTCATGAAAATCTTACTATCCTGAAAATTGTCATACCGTTTTACGTTTTGAACAGTGAACAGGTTTTCATCTTTTTAGATTGTACCAGAAATTCTTAAATCATGTTAATATAAATCAATAATATGAGTCTCTGTAAAGATTTTTCCAAAGGAATTAGGACAGTATTCGTCGAGGTTATATATTTAAGTCTTTTACGCCATCCCTTCTCGTAAAGAGAATTAGATTTGCCTCCCCATCTGCTAAGATAATCTCACTGCAGATTAAATATAACTACATTCTGGCCATGGTTGGATTTGAATATTTTTA
>LPNX010066414.1:123153-177854 GCA_001517045.1 Pseudotsuga menziesii | reverse complement strand
GACAGAGGGTCTCATAACGAGCCGGTCTATTCAGGATCATAGGTTTGCATTCAGTAACATTGTCGTTTCTGGTCACCAAGCCTGGACAATGGCCCTTGGATAGAAAACTTTGAGGGATAAAAAGTCTCATTACGAGCCAGTTTATTTACTTCGGTGTGGACTGGTGACTGATGTGGTTACTATCTGGTTACCAAGCTAGAATCGTGGCCTTCAGAAGTATAAAAAAAAAAAGAGGGAAAATGATGATAACAGTTCAGCCTAACCAGAATTGTATATCTATAACTGGTAGATGGGATACTGGCATTCTTTGGGCTTTGAAGCAACCCTGTCAAGGCTATAGATGCCTGCTTGCAGCAGGGTCATGCTTATGGTATTGAGATTTTATTCTTTAAAACCAAGCCATTTACTTTTTTACTTCATCTGGGCTTATTTTTGTGAGAGACTAATTTTTTTTTTCAAATAAATAATTAAAGGTGTAAATTTCTGGTAAATTTCTAGAGATGTGAAGTTCATGAATCTGTTTAAGATGTTAAAATACTGATGTCTGTATAATGGCATACATGAAGGATCTAATTTTTCCGATTGCATGGTTTCAGGTTAAGAAACAGAGATAATTGTTCCGCCCAGTTAGTCGCCATCTGTTGTGCCCTGACTCAACAGCCTTAAAAAAAACATATTTCATCAAACAAAATCTTATTTTGTTTTGATGAAATGTTCGAATTTCTTATAGCAAATCTACAGAACCGACAACTATTGAAATGGTGACATTCCATGAGCTACTAAATCAGTGAAATTCCATGTTTTTTTAAAAACCTTTGTGAACTATGGTTAGTGGAAAAAATCACTACATTGAAATCATTATTTGGATGAATTACCTTCCAGATCATGGGGTAAGTTTTGGTTTTGACGCTTCTTACCATAAGTCTTCATTTGAGTATTAATCAATGGACAAGTATTATTGGTTAATTGTAACTTGGGCAAAGTCCTAGAACATCAAAGGTTAAATATGCTATGCAGGGGTGCCTTATCCTAAGTTCATCTTTTAAACCCCGAATCATAATTGCTCATACTATAAATGTTTAATGTCGATTTTTATAATATGCTCCATATTATGAAGGTTTGATGTTGGATTTTATGGTTATGTCACGTCATATGCTCACCACCTTTGAAAGGTTTACATAATCATACAGTAAGGTGTATGCATTAACGTCCAAGTTCAATCCTTATGATCGTTTTGACCTCTGTCATCACCTCCGAAAGCGATCCACATACCAAAAAATTGATCTGGTATCATTACACTTGTACTTAACTTTGTCAATCATATTCAATGGCCAGTACGTGCTCAGTGTCATGGCTCCCTTCTCATTCAACACCTGTAGCTTATGCTATGCGTGGTTGTATGCCGAGTACTCCGAATAAATAATGGTAACATGAGTTCATCTGGAGTCTTCGCCGTCACTTTCCATTACTCGATTTCCTCTCTGCATGATAATTCTCCTTCGCCCATGCCGAGTTTACAGGGTTGTAGTCTGTGTTCATTCATGTCACATTTTGTTTATCACAGAGTTGGGTTTCATTGCTTGTGTTTCCTGCTCGGCTTCCATCCTGAATGCTCGCTCTCTAGCCTTCTGTCTGGTTGTATTCTTGTGGTGTCTTCTCTGTGTGCTACTGCGTGACTTCGCGCTTGCAGTCATGGCGCCGGTTGTTAGAGTTGAACCCAGTGACGTGAAACTCCTTGATGAGAACCCTGAGCTCTTGGCCAAGGTTGAAGCAGTTGGATGGTTTCCATTCATTTGCAAGTTCGCGGATTTGAACTCGGAGGTGACTAGGTTATTTGCCATGTCTTTGGTCAACGCCAGGGTTAGGGTGGCTGATCTCCAATTCAGGGTCGACGAACGCTCAGTTGCCTTAGCCACGGGCTTGTCGTTGATGGGTGAACGATGGTTCAAATACAAGCAAATGGAGATCACCGAATGGAGACAAATGATGAAGAATCCTTGCCAGGATGTGTCTTTTAGAACTGGTGTGCCACGAAAGTACTTCAAGAAAGAATGGAAACCGGTCCTCGATGTTATTCACAGGTATGTGACCTGCAAAGGTCGTCTCTCCTCGGCTTACATATATCATCTCCGGTTAATGGCTGTGTTTCTCAGTTTTCCTATTAACCTGCCATATTATTTAGTTGAGAGTATGACAAAAATGTCCTCATCCATTAAGAAGGGGCCGAAGAACATTAGTCACAGCCTGTTTCATCACGGCCTGGTTAGGATATTTATTGAAAGAGAGTTGTCCAAACAGAATCGGTCATGGGATGATTTCCTGGAACATAATGGCTTCTTGGCATACTATCATTGCCGATTCGATTGCCCTGAAGAATGTGTTAGGCATCAAGAGCCTTGTCGAACTCCGGTTTCACCTGTGCACAAGTATGTGTCAAGCCCTGAAGAAAGTGTAAGCCCCAGCATTTGCGATGATAGCATTCCCGATCCTGTGAGTAGTCCTGATACTCCTATGCCTTCCAAGCGTAGGAAGAAAGCTTTAAATCTATCCCCTGTGACACCGAAACGTAATGAGGATACCTACGAACCGAAGGGTAAAAGGCCAAATGTTAAGGTCAATGGTAGGTTTACAAGGAGTATGGTGACCAAGGTTAGTTCTGTTAAGTCAACCGTGAGCAATAATGTTGACATTGAAACAGTTTTCCTAGACGATGAGGAAGAGAAACCTGTTTCACCTGATTATGGTCTTAATATTGATCATGAGCCTTTCGTAAAACCTGCAGATAGTAGTCCTCATGTGTCTAATAAGAATCTTCAGGTAGACCCTGTGGTCGATTCCCCAATGAAGGGCAAGTCCGTTGAAGTTAATTTACCCGGGTCCTATCAAATTGGTCACAACTGTTCACCCGCTCTTTGTCAGTTGTCTGCTAGATAAAATACACAGAATGGAAATAGAACTGACAGAGATGGTGACACGTGATGATGTTATCAAAGCTGAAAATTTGAGGCTGAAAGAGAAAGTTGATTTAGATAGTAAGCGTCTACTGCGTCTAAAGAAACATAAGAATAGGTTGATTTGCAGAGTAATGAAATTGCAAAATGATAATCAGAAGAATGAAGAAAAGATGCGTGAGCTAAATGCTCAGGTCACTCTGATGCAATTCAAGGGTCATTCACAGAACCCGGAAAATGGTGTAAATATTCAGGTGTTTAATGCCCCTGTTAAACTATAATGTTTTGGGCACTTTTTCTATCGTATATATGTTTATGAAGGTTTCAGGTTTGAAGTTATAATCAAGTGATAATCATGTTATTTTTGTTGCAGGTATTGGTTTGAATTTATTCATAGATTATATAGTTTCCTTTATTTTATTTTGCTCTTGTGTGTGTTTTAATTGTTTTTCTTTACCATGTAGCATTGCAGGTGATATTGTTGATGTGTTTCTCTTGGATTTTGGCAATCGCTTATGTTCAGGATGATCCCTGGATAGTCGTACATAGATCGATTGGCTACGTTGTTTCCCAGGTGTCACTACATCATTAGTGTCTTCGTCGTTTATGATTTTGTGCTATAAATCGAATCTTTCCAATTTCAAAGACATTATAACGCATATAGAAAAATGAAATTAGGCATTTGTCATTTTTAATGAAATTGGTTAAGATTTCGATTTTATAGTTTCCAGTTTTATAGAACTGTCTTCATGTGAAATAATTTGTATTTAAAGAAGACATGTATTACGGGATAAGGGGGTCGATAGTTGGGAAAAGGACATGACAAGATCACTGTAATTATTTCCTGTGACCTGAGACAATTTTTTGTCAGCAGCTAGAATACTTTTCGCTGGTGATATCTATATATATGTTTACAGTATTTATACTATGCAAATGTATTTAGGATATCGTTTGATCTTGTCACTTTATCTGCAACATTTATGTTTTGTCATTATTTCTTTGATGAATTTTGCAAATACATCATATTTAATCTGTCGACTTACGTTGGTTTTGATTTGCTTATATATGTCATATAGTAAATTTGATATTGTCGTCAACCAATACATGTGACATACTTGTTCACTGTGTGATCTTGTTTAAATTCTGAATTTCTTCTGAATATTTTTGAGATTGTTAGCATAGTAGAATTATTGGCAATTTGATTCCAGGTTAATGTTTTCTATGCTCCTAATCGGGATAGGATATTTAGAATAGATTAATGATATTTTTCCTTTAGTTATTTTACTGAAAATCTATTGAATCAGATCTTTACTTTTATACCACTACTAGGTCATTTTCTGATCTTCTGAATAATGTACATGTGTTTATATCGTATCTCTGTAATTCATTGAGTCTGTTAATATTTGATTAAATTTTATTCTTGTATTATAAATTAATTGATTGAGTAGATCAATTTTGACTGATTAATTTTGTAATATACTAATTAATTTAACTAGTCTTATTTGTATATTCATAGGGGTATTGTAGATCTAATCGATCAACAGTAGCTTTAGTTTTCTCCTCTCCTGTAGCTAGGAACAACTTAAGGAAGGCAACGGGGCCTTAATCCCGTCAGGGACAACTACCTAACGACTGAGAGCATCTCGAAAACTCTCGAATCGGGGTGTCTCTTGGTTGACAGTCGTGCCCATTCGGCCCGTCAACAATGGCGCTAGGAAGAGGGCCTGGTTAAGCAAATGGCTAATGAAAACAATCTTGTTCACAAAATTAATCATCCCATTACCACTTAAATACAGTCATCATCTCAACCACAAACATTCCAGTCATTAGATGAGACTCCATTGAACGATACTATTTGAAATCTCATTCATCAATTCAATGCTAGTGGTGCCCATCCATCTGAAGAACTTGATCAGTTTGAACAAGCCATCAATGAATCCCGCAGGATTTTAACAAGAGCCTATTCGAATCTTACTGGCATCCAACCCACCAAAATTCCTCTTCCATAGATCATACGTCCACGCACTCACCATACTGAGTCTGCACCTGAAGAACAAAATCAACCGTTAGGTGTCCTCTCTAACTATCAGTTATCACAGTCTCTAATAGGCACCAATCAACGTTCATCTTTTTCAGGACCACCTGCTATAGGAAGGTCTGGTCAACCACCATCACCGCCTCACTCACCTCCTCATGTTTCTCAAACTCCACCTTCACCACCTCCAACATCAAGGAACATGGCAGGTGTAAACCCGAACCCCAATTCCAATATGCCATGGTTAGCTCAGGATGCGGTTGTTGTTCTAGGTGATCAACATCCTTTGCCAAAGCATCCTAAGAAATTATTTCCCAAGTTCAATCCCAAGCTGAAAGAGCCTGCAGAAGATCATGTGAAAAAATTCATGCTAGCAGTTCGGCTTCTGGATGTTGAACACGAAGATGTAGTCTGTCGACTTTTCCCTTACACATTTGAGGGAAAAGCCTCGACTTGGTATTTTTCACTTACCGCTGGTTCTATTACCAACTGGAACGAATTCGAGTTGGCTTTCATGAACAAGTTTGGAGACGATAAGACTCCAGCTGTGTTGGTGTTAGAATTGTCTAGGATCCGTATGGAAGCCAAGGAGAAGGTTAAATATTTTAACCAGCGGTTCTTAACTCTTAGAAACAGAATCCCTGCCACCTTAAGGCCAGTTGAGGATGTCACTATTGAATTTTATACTTTAGCCCTACCCGTTTCCATGGCCATGTTTGTCAGGAGAGCTTCCAAGCCTACTCTCACCGAAACTTTTGATGAAGCCATTAAGGTTGAGAAAGACATGTTTTCTATTAAGACAAACCCTGGGGTAGACACTGATTCTACATCTTCTTCTCGCAAAAAGGCTGAGAGTCCTTCCAAAACTGCAAATCCTAAGAAGAAGGGTCAAGATGCACTAGACCTGGACAGTCTTCAAAGAGTCATAAAGGAACTATCCAATGAAATCATAGATTTGAAGAAAGGTACTTCTTAAAGTACTCCAAATAAAGAACCACCCAGATAGCCTTTTAGAAGACCATTTCAAAATACAGCTGCTAAACAGATTCCACCATTTGAAGCTAATAATGTTGATGAAATGAATAGTTTCCTAAAACTATTAGTCTCAGGCCTAGAAACATCAGCTGAAAGTGAAACCCAATCTTCAGGCCAGAATTCTGAAGATACCCAAGGCACTGATAATAACACTGATGATTAACCTCCTCAAGTTATTAGTCACTTCTCGGATACCATGGAATTGACTGATGATGAAGATGTGGCTGTTGTGAATGTCACTGAGCATCAATATAACACTAGAAGAAAGAAAGCTCATCCCTCGGCGGAACCTTCTACAAAGTATACAGATGACAGTTCAGCTGTCAAAACAAAAAACCAACCTTCCAATACTAAGTCTACACAATCTCTTGATTTGGAATATGACTTGGTTGAGGATTTGAAGAAAATCAAAGCCAACATTTCTATCTATGAGCTCCTTAAATTGCATGTGATTCGATATAAGATGATGCAAGGGGTTTCTTTAGGTAAAAATGGCAAAACTTCCTCCACTCAAAACAGTTCTGCTAATACTAAAGGCAACACAACAAAATCTTCAGTCAATGCCTCATCCATAGGTAAGAAATGAGATTCCTCAACTCCTCCTTTTCTACTTACATTTGAGATCTGCAATCGTAAAGTACACAATTGTATGATTGACTCAGGGGCCTCTAAAAATGTTATGCCATATTCAGTATGCAAAAAACTTAACGCAGTCCCCGTGCCATGTGATACAAGAATTGTACAACTTGACCGATCTAATGTAAAGGTAATAGGAAAGTTGAACGAAGTACTGATAAGACTACCCTCAAATCCTGAAGTTCATTTCATCAGTGATATAATTGTTGCAGATATCCCTGAGGCATATGGCTTATTCCTCAGCAGAGATTGGTCTGAAAAACTGAAGGGATATTTTGCGATGGACTGGTCACACTTATGGATACCTCATAATGGTCATCCAAACATAATCAGAATTGATCGAGAACGTTATATGAAGCACACGGTCACCGAACTGGATGACTCAAACAAACCAGTGCTATTTACTGATACCATAATGAGCAATTACCTAGTTGATTCTTTCTTTGGAAACCTTGAGGCTGAAACTTCATCAGTCCAAGATTCGGAACAATAATCTAAAGTTTTCCGTTTTACACAAGTTCCAGATGAAAGTCCAGTTCCAAACATTGCACATTTGGACCTGAATGATGGCCTATGGTCTCTATACTTTGACGGATCTAAGTCAAAGGAAGGTGTTGGGGCCGGTTGCCTGTTAATAGATCCTCAGGGAAAAAGGTACTTTGTTGCTTGCAGGTTAGAATTCGAATGCACCAATAATATTGCTGAATATGAAGCCCTTATTCAAGGGCTGAAAAAGGCGATTGATCTAGGAGCTAAATCTTTGGTAGTGTTAGGAGACTCTGAGATTATCGTTAGACAGGTACGCAACACTATACATTACATTGTTGGACATCTAAGAAATTACCAGACAGAGGTATGGAATTTATTATTATCGTTTGAAGCTTTTAACATAAATTCTATTCCTCGTTATTTGAACTAGGAAGCAAATCTGTTAGCTAATGTTGCTTCAAGGTTAATTCCGTCTGAAGGAATGCTTGCTGATTCTTTTTCTGTTGAACTACTTTTCAGAGCTTCCATACCTGATAACATTGTCAATTGGAGAGTCTTTGATCACGATGAGCAGTTGATCGAATTTTTGACCATGAAGGACACTTTCAAAGATGCAGTCATCGATGAAATGACCCATGATGAAGATCTGTACAACTTTGCGGTAATTCATAAACCTTATTCAATCCAAGAGTCTCTTGATCTGGTCAGTACTCTTCCTAGATCTGTAATTAAACTTGATAAATTCTATGATTTGAAAGATAAATTTAAAGGTGCAAGGAACTGTAAAACCAACAGCTCCACTATGCAATCTGAAGTCGTAAATTTAGGCACCAAACACAGTCCTCAATGTGTAAATCTAGGCAGTACATGTACTCCCCAAGAAAAAACAGCCTTCATACGAATCTTTAATGAGTTCAAAGATATTTTTGCATGGACATATGACGATCTTAATACGTTTGATCCAAATATAATGCAACATGTCATCCCCATGAAAGAACATGCCAAACCATTTCAGCAGAAATTGAGAAAAATGCACCCTAGCCTAGAACCAGCTATTAAGAAAGAGCTTAACAAACTCCTAGCTGCTAGAATAATTTTTCCAGTACGGCATGCGCAATGGGTAGCAAATCTCGTCCCTGTCAGAAAGAAAAAAGGTGATATTAGGTTGTGCGTTGATTTCCGAAATCTGAACAAGGTTTCGGAAAAAGATAATTATCTTGTTCCGCCTATGGAAAAGATATTACAACAGGTCTCTGGATCTGAAATGTTCTCACTTTTAGATGGCTTTTCGGGATACAACCAAGTGTTCGTATCCAAAACAGATCAATTGAAAACAACCTTTAGAACCCCTTGGGGAACTTATGCCTACAGGAAAATTTCGTTTGGCTTAATTAATGCTGGAGCAACATTTCAAAGGGCAATGGATATTGCGTTCAGAGGCTTAATCGGCCAATTTGTTGTCATTTACCTTGATGATATAACGGTCTTTTCAAAAAACAAAGCTGATCACCCAACACATCTTAGGAGGGTTTTTGAACGTTGCAGGAAGTATGGAATCTCCCTGAATCCCAAGAAATCCATCTTTGCAGTTACTGAAGGTAAGTTATTGGGTTTTGTAGTTTCAAAACAAGGTATCAATATTGACCCTGAACGTACCCAGGCTATAGCACAGATTTCTATCCGTCACTGAAAGAAAACCATGCAGTCATTTCTATGAAAAATAAATTTTGTCTCCAGATTCATTCTTGGTTTCACTGAGATTGTCAGACCACTTCAGAAAATGATTAAGAAAGATGCTGAGTTTAAATGGTCTCCTGAAGAAAAACAATCTTTTCACGATATATTGACAGCTATTACTGAAGCTCGTACCTTAATAAGCCCAGATTTCTCTAGACCATTTATTTTGTATACATTTGCTTCTGATTCTTCATATGCTGTTGTTTTAACACAGAAAAATCAGGAAACCGATGAAGCTCCCATTTCTTTTACGAGTTCTTGTTTGAAGGGCGCAGACCTCAATTATCTAGAAGTAGACAAACAAGCATTTGTTGTTTTTAAGTCAGTAAAAGATTTTAGGCCTTATCTGCTGAAGTCACACACCAAGGTTATTGTGCCATATTCTGCGGTCAGAAATATTTTGGTGCAAAAGGACCTGGGTGAAAAGCGGGCCCATTGGGTTACAGCACTTCAGGAGTATGACCTAGAAATCAAGCCTTTAAATATTGTCAGAGGACATGGACTTTGCAAGTTGGCATCCGGGTCTTCAGATGTCTCTGAATCTGATCTGCACTTTGTCGATGAGCATTTTTTTTTCAAAAGGGAGGTTTTGCCAATCTCATCCCCCTTCGATTCCTGGTATTATGACATTAAATTTTTTCTGTTGCATGGAAATGCTCCTGAACATTTAGATTCCCGTAGCAAAAGGGCTTTGAGATTAAAATCTGCACCTTATCAGCTGATTGATAATATTCTGTTCAAAAAGAATTTTGAAGGAGTTCTCCTTCGTTGTTTAGAAAAGAATGAGGCTGATAATGTGTTGTCTCAATTACATGCAGGGCCAGCCGAGGGACACTTTGGCGGGGAAACCACTGCACACAAAGTACTCAAAGCTGGTTACTACTAGCCTACGTTGTTCAAAGATGCATATGCCTTTGCGAGGAAATGTCAAGAGTGTCAAAGAGTTGGCAGCAGGCTTAGGAAAGCAGCGTTACCTCTCCAGCCTGTTATTATTAAAGCCCCATTTCAACAATGGGGCTTGGACATTGTTGGTCCAATTACACCAGCTTCCTCATAGTAGCACAAATATATTCTGACAGCCACCGATTACTTCACTAGATGGGTTGAAGCCATCCCTTTGCGAGTGGTTAACTCAGAACAGGTGATATTTTTCCTTGACTCCTTTATTGTCACCAGGTTTGGTGTTCCAGAATCTTTGATTTTTGACAATGCAACCTATTTTTCGTCTATAAAGTTAACAGAATATGCATTGGAAAAGGGCATAAAGTTAAAATATTCAGCTAATTATTATCCTCAGGGTAACAGATTAGCTGAATCTTCCAATAAAAATTTAATCAAAATTCTAAAATGAACAGTGGTTAATCACCATAGAAATTGGCACAACGCTTTATCAAATGCCCTATGGGCTAACAGGGTGACTCCCAAGGCTGCAATAGGTAACTCTCCCTTTTTCTTGGTATACGGTAAAGAATCTATCCTGCCTCCTCGTCTATTCTTACCCTCTCTATAGCTCTCCTTGTCAGTACAGGAGACACCATGTTCTGCCATGGAACATCGAATCAATACCTTGCTTAAACTGGAAGAAGATAGAGAGTTGGCTAGAAAAAAGTTTGACCAACACCAAAAGACTGTGAAACGCTGGTTTGATCATAGAAAATAAGCCAGTAGGGATTTGGAAGTAGGTGACCTAGTTCTAAAATGGCACAAGGAGCACGAAGACAGAGGGAAACATACTAAATTCCAATGCCTGTGGCTGGGACCATTTATTATTGTAGAAAAACTTGGTCCTAGCACGTTTAGGTTACAGACGCTGGAGGGGGACATCGAGAACCTTCTGGTAAATGGTCATCTGATCAATAAATATTTCTGTTGATCCCCTTCAAGGGATTATCCTGTACATACCTTGTGTGGTGTGCTTGGTTTGTGGAATTTATTAGTGTGTTTATTTTACTTGTTTGCTTTGAATATTTTCTCATACTCATTTGTTGTTTTATTTGCGTATTATTGAGTCTGACCAATGTATCAAACTTCAAGCTGATGAGTTTTCATCAAGTTCTGTGATTGATCTACAAATCATGCATGAAAATCTTACTATCCTGAAAACTGTCATACCGTTTTACGTTTTGAACAGTGAACAGGTTTTCATCTTTCTAGATTTTACCAGAAATTCTTAAATCATGTTAATATAAATCAATAATATGAGTCTCTGTAAAGATTTTTCCAAAGGAATTAGGACGATATTCGTCGAGGTTATCTATTTAAGTCTTTTACGCCATCCCTTCTCGTCAAGAGAATTAGATTTGCCTCCCCATCTGCTAAGATAATCTCACTGCAGATTAAATATAACTACATTCTGGCCATGGTTGGATTTGAATATTTTCAAAATAATAAAAAGGACAGAGGGTCTCATAACAAGCCGGTTTGTTCAGGATCATAGGTTTTCATTCAGTAACATTGTCGTTTTTGGTCACCAAGCTTGGACAATGGCCCTTAGACAGAAAACTTTGAGGGATAAAAGGTCTCATTACGAGCCATTTTATTTACTGCGGTGCGAACTGGTGACTGACGTGGTTACTATCTGGTTACCAATCCAGAATCATGGCCTTCAGAAGTATAAAAAAAAGAAAAAAAGAGGGAAAATGATGATAATAGTTCAGCCTAACCATAATTGTATATCTATAACTGGCAGATGGGATACTGGCATTCTTAGGGCTTTGAAGCAACCCTGTAGAGGCTATAGACACCTGCTGGCAGCAGGGTGATGCTTATGGTATTGAGATTTTATTCTTTAAAACCAAGCCATTTACTGTTTTACTTCGTTTGGGCTTATTTTTGTGAGAGACTAAATTTTTTTTTCAAATAAATAATTAAAGGTGTAAATTTCTGGTAAATTTCTAGAGATGTGAAGTTCATGAATCTGTTTAAGATGTTAAAATACTGATGTCTGTATAATGGCATACATGAAGGATCTATTTTTTCTGATTGCATGGTTTCACGTTAAGAAACAGAGATAATTGTTTCGCCCAGTCAGTCGCCATCTGTTGTGCCCTGACTCAACAGCCTTAAAAAAAAAACATATTTCATCAAACAAAATCTTATTTTGTTTTGATGAAATGTTCGAATTTCTTATAGCAAATCTACAGAACCGATAACTACTGAAATGGTGACATTCCATGAGCTACTAAATCAGTGAAATTCCATGTTTTTTTTAAAACCTTTGTGAGCTATGGTTAGTGGACAAAATCACTACATTGAAATCATTATTTGGATGAATTACCTTCTAGATCATGGGGTAAGTTTTGGTTTTTACGCTTCTTACCATAAGTCTTCATCTGAGTATTAATCAATGGAAAAGTATTATTGGTTAATTGTAACTTGGGCAAATTCCTAGAACATCAAAGGTTAAATATGCTAATGCAAGGGTGCCTTATCCTAAGTTCATCTTTTAAACCCTGAATCATAATTGCTCATACTATAAATGTTTAATGTCGATTTTTATAATATGCTCCATATTATGAAGGTTTGATGTTACATTTTATGGTTATGTCGCGTCATATGCTCGCCACCTTTGAAAGGTTTACATAATCATATAGCAAGGTGTATGCGTTAACGTCCAAGGTTCAATCCTTATGATCGTTTTGACCTGTGTCATCACCTCCGAAAACGATCCACTTACCGGAAAATTGATCTGGTATCTTTACACTTGTACTTAACTTTGTCAATCATATTCAATGGCCAATACATGCTCAGTGTCGTGGCTCCCTTCTCATTCAACACCTGTCGCTTATTCTATGAGTGGTTGTATGTCGAGTACTCCGAATAAATAATGGCAACATGAGTTCATCTGGAGTCTTCGCCGTCACTTTCCATTACTCGATTTCCTCTCTGCATGATAATTATCCTTCGCCCATGCCGAGTTTACAGGGTTGTAGTCTGTGTTCATTCATGTCACATTTTGTTTATCACAGAGTTGGGTTTCATTGCTTGTGTTTCCTGCTCGGCTTCCATCCTAAATGCTCGCTCTCTAGCCTTCTGTCCGGTTGTATTCTGTGGTGTCTTCTTTGTGTGCTACTGCGTGACTTCGCACTTGCAGTCATGGTGCCGGTTGTTAGAGTTGAACCCAGTGACGCGAAACTCCTTAATGAGAACCCTGAGCTCTTGGCCAAGGTTGAAGCAGTTGGATGGTTGCCATTCATTCGCAAGTTCGCGGATTCGAACCCGGAGGTGACTAGCTTATTTTCCATGTCTTTGGTCGACGCCAGGGTTAGGGTGGCTAATCTCCAATTCAAGGACGACGACCGCTCAATTGCTTTGGCCATGGGCTTGTCGTTGACGGGTGAACGATGGTTCAAATGCAAGTAGATGGAGATCACCAAATGGAGACAAATGATGAACAATCCCTGCCAGGATGTGTCTTTTAGAACTGGTGTGTCGCGGAAGTACTTCAAGAAAGAATGGCGACCGGTCCTCGATGTTATTCACAGGTATGTGACCTGCGAAGGTCATCTCTCCTCGGCTTACGTATATCATCTCTGGTTAATGGCTGTGTTCCTCGGTTTTCCTATTAACCTGCCATATTATTTAGTTCAGAGTATGACAAAAATGTCCTCGGCCATTGAGAAGGGGCCAAAGAACATTAGTCACGGCCTGTTTCATCACGGCTTGGTTAGGATGTTTATTGAAAGAGAGTTGTCCAAACAAAATCGGTCATGGGATGATTTCCTGGAAGAGAATGGCTTCTTGGCATACTGTCATTGCCAATTCGATTGCCCTGAAGAATGTGTTAGGCATCAAGAGCCTTGTCGAACTCCGGTTTCACCTGTGCACAAGTCTGTGTGAAGCCCTGAAGAAAGTGTAAGCCCCAGCATTCGCGATGATAGCATTCCCGATCCTGTGAGTAGTCCTGATACTCCTATGCCTTCCAAGCGTAGGAAGAAAGCTTTAAATATATCCCCTGTGACAGCGAAACGTAATGAGGATACCTATGAACCGAAGGGTAAAAGGCTGAATGTTAAGGTCAATGGTAGGTTTACAAGGAGTATGGTGACCAAGCTGTTAAGTCGACCGTGAGCAATAATGTTGACATTGAAACAGTTGTGCTAGACGATGAGGAAGAGAAAACTCTTTCACCTGATTATGGTCTTGATATTGATCATGAGCCTTTCGTAAACCCTGCAGATAGTAGTCCTCATGTGTCTGATAAGAATATTCAGGTAGACCCTATGGTCGATTCCCCAATGAAGGGCAAGTCCGTTGAAGTTAATTTACCCTGGTCCTATCAAATTGGTGAAGCTGTTCACCCGCTCTTTGTCAGTTGTCTGCTAGATAAAATACACAGAATGGAAATAGAACTGACAGAGATGGTGACACGTGATGATGTTATCAAAGCTGAAAATTTGAGGCTGAAAGAGAAAGTTGATTTATATAGTAAGCGTCTACTGCGTCTAATGAAACATAAGAATAGGTTGATTCGCAGAGTAATGAAATTGCAAAATGATAATCAGAAGAATGAAGAAAAGATGCGTGAGCTAAATGCTCAGGTCACTCTGATGCAATTCAAGGGTCATTCGCAGAACCTGGAAAATGGTGTAAATATTCAGGTGTTTAATGCCCCTGTTAAACTATAATGTTTTGGGCACTTTTTCTATCGTATATATGTTTACGAAGGTTTCAGGTTTGAAGTTATAATCAAGTGATAATCAAGTTATTTTTGTTGCAGGTATTGGTTTGAATTTATTCATAGATTATATAGTTTACTTTATTTTATTTTTCTCTTGTGTGTGTTTTAATTGTTTTTCTTTACCATGTAGCATTGCAGGTGATATTGTTGATGCGTTTCTCTTGGATTTTGGCAATCGCTTATGTTCAGGATGATCCCTGGATAGTCGTGGACAGATCGATTGGCTATGATGTTTCCCAGGTGTCACTACATCATTAGTGTCTTCTTCAATTATAATTTTGTGCTATAAATCGAATCTTTCCAATTTCAAAGACATTATAATGCATATAGAAAAATGAAATGAGGTATTTGTCATTTTTAATGAAATTGGTTAAGATTTCGATTTTATAGTTTCCAGTTTTATAGAACTGTCTTCATGTGAAATAATTTGTATTTAAAGAAGACATGTATTACAGGATAAGGGGGTCGATAGTTGGGAAAAGGACATGACAAGATCACTGTATTTATTTCCTGTGACTTGAGACAATTTTTTGTCAGCAGCTACATTACTTTTCGCTGGTGATATCTATATATATGTTTACAGTATTTATACTATGCAAATGTATTTAGGATATCATTTGATCTTGTCACTTTCTCTGCAGCATTTATGTTTTGTCATTATTTCTTTGATGAATTTTGCAAATACATCATATTTAATCTGTCGACTTACGCTAGTTTTGATTTTCTTATATATGTCATATAGTAAATTTGATATTGTCATCAACCAATACATGTGACATACTTGTTCACTGTGTGATCTTGTTTAAATTCTGAATTTCTTCTGAATATTTTCTAGAGTGTTAGCACAGTAGAATTATTGGCAATTTGATTCCAGGTTAATGTTTTCTACGCTCCTGATCGGGATAGGATATTTAGAATAGATTAATGATATTTTTCCTTTAGTTATTTTACTGAAAATCTATTGAATCAGATCTTAACTTTTATACCACTACTAGGTCATTTTCTGATCTTCTGAATAATGTACATGTGTTTATATTGTATCTCTATAATTCATTGAGTCTGTTAATATTTGATTAACTTTTATTCTTGTATTATAAATTAATTGATTGAGTAGATCAATTTTGACTGATTAATTTTGTAATATACTAATTAATTTAACTAGTCTTATTTGTATATTCATAGGGGTATTGTAGATCTAATTGATAAATAGTAGCTTTAGTTTTCTCCTTTCCTATAGCTAGGAACAACTTAAGGAAGGCAACGGGGCCTTAATCCCGCCAGGGACAGCTACCTAATGACTGAGAGCATATCGAAAACTCTCGGATTAGTTTGTCTCTTGGTTGACAGTCGTGCCCATTCGACCCGTCAACAGATGGTCATGTATCATTGTTGAAATCAAATGACAACAAGATTCAAATGCTTAACACAACTTGACAGCTATTCATTCTCAAATCCCAACCAATTTATGTATACAAGGTGAATAACTAATTTATTAATAGTGAATGCAATCACATAATCCATTTAATTAAATTGCATGATAAAAGATCATAAATTATAGTTAGAATCAATTCATCATTTTTTGCACTAGTTTGTAATCAATGCAATCGAGTGATTAGAATTGGGGAATTTGGATTTAGAATTGTGGTTAATCAAATGGTTATTGGAATTTGGAAATGTTATTATGAAACTGAATTTGGAAATGTGGTGAATCAAATGGTTATTAGATTTTTGAAATGTGATTATGAAATTGGAAAGTTTGAAACTGAAGTGGTTTTTTAAACTTTAAATGATTGTTTATCATTATTCCAATTTCTAAATTCATCGGCCCTTCTTAGGATACATATACTTCCACCAACGTTGTTGGGTCTCAAGCCTATTTCACTTTCATATTTCTACTTTGTTTCATGTTTTAGTACATTCTAGAGTTATGGTAGCTTGATAGGGGGTATGAACTCATGACAGGGTGCAAGTAACTCTGAGCTTCAATCAACACTTGACAGAGTGAGTTGGTCCAATAGGAGAGCGAACATAATTATTAATGATCTTTTTGGAGAAAGTTCCTTAATCACTTTTTGTTCAATATTTGCTTCATCATTAAGAAGTGAGACATAGAGGTTCATGTCAGTAAGCTACATGGTGGGTCACTTCCTCTTTGTTTGGATTTGTGAATGGTGAGTATGGAGACTCGACCATAGGATTCCATCCATATATCTTGAATGGATTCGTTGGTATGTACACATAGATGAATGTACTCCTCAAAGTACCCCAAAAATCATAAGAGAAAAGCTTTCATTATGATTGGATATCATTATCAATGTTTTCCATAATCATGACTAACTAAGTTTTTCATTTGTCTCGTGAATTAGGACTCGAGAGGAAGAGGTAACTCTTGACCTTTGCTCAGGTTGCTTCCACTGTCAAGTTCGACCCTTTCTCATGTTGTTTCCACCATCACTGTTGAATCCTACTCAAGATACTTGCACCCTTTTTTTCATTCATAGGGTATATCATACCCTCTTTAGAATACAAGCAATTTGCTTGACAAAAGGAAGGACACATTCACCCCAACACCACTAGTCCACCACCCACCTGCATAAGTGCACATCACAACTAGAGATATAAAAGGACACCTACCTTCATCATTATTTCCTCTAGAGGGGTATGTGTCTCCTCTGGCTCATAGAGCTCAGCAACCAGAAACATATATAAAGGGATTCATTCCCTTAGTGGAGCTCAATACTGGTTTGGTTGTTTCCAATATTGAATGATTAGTCAGGTATGTGTAGCATGAGAATGGTTTTTTGTTTTGTTATTTTATATATATTTATTTGCTTCTTCTTGGAAAGGAATGAAGTTTGTTATTGAACTGATTCATAGTTTGTATATTGATGAACAAATCTTTTAGATTCACTCCCTCTTTTGTGTTTATGGTTCTCTATGTTCATTGGACACTGTATAGATTGTGTTTCATTTTCATCCAACTTTGATTTTTGTATTAGAAGTTTTATTACTTTCGGATTCAATCTCCATTGATTATAAGTGTTTTTCTATTGATTTCTTCATATTATTAGATATTTTCATGTTTCTAAAATTTCCTATATACATGTTATTGGGTTAAACAATACTTATTAAAAACTATACAGTAAAATGATTCAAATTTTATCACTATATTGAAAAGTTTAATTACATTATTTTTAATATACAATAAAATTTTTGACGTATTATTTCATTTTCTACTTCATTTCAATGAAAAGTTTAATTACATTATTTTTAATATACAATAAAAATTTTGATGTATTATTATATTTTCTAGTTTATTTTAACATGTTGTTAGCATTGAAGGGTTCAAATGAAAAGTTTAATTACATTATTTTTAATATACAATAAAAATTTTGATGTATTATTATATTTTCTAGTTTATTTTAACATGTTGTCAGCATTGAAGGGTTCAAGATATCATAGCCCTTCAAAGTAAAAGAGGACCCGACCCTGCCCTTCACCTTCAAATTTGAACCCTGAGCCCATCATTAAAGAAGAACACATGAATAAAAAAGCATAGAGGTAGAGTGATAATCTTTGATTCATCTCTGATAGCCAAAACCAAGCCCACTAAACTTGAGTTTAGGGCCCAGTCAATCCTAAATTTTAATTTTCACTTTTCACACTGACCACTTTTCCTTTATCACTTGTCGGTGAAACTTGTCTATCTCCCGACTAGACAAGTTTATAAATTTTATCCGGTCTTTTACTCGACTAAATTTACTTCGACTTACTTGCCCGACCGGTTTTTACCTCGACCACTTGTCACTTCGACCAAGTCGGCTGTCTTCTTCTCTTCGACCAAGTTGGCTGCTTCAACCAAGTCGGTTGACTTCTTTTCTTCGACCAAGTTGGCTCACTTCATGTCTTCGACTAATTCGGCTCACCTCAGTCAGCTGACTCAATCGACCACTCAAGTCGGCTCACACAACCGACCACTCAAGTCGGCTCACTTTAGTCGAAATCTACAGAGTATGTTTCTTAGTCTAAAGACTTAAGAAATTGCAAATGCTTTTCACCTGTGAGTAAGATAGAGTAAAAATGGACACATTAACAAATCCAAAGATCTTATAAAAAACATATGCCCAAATATGTAGGAAGACTTGAGTCGACCAATGTGCCGTAAAACCTGGAACCTTCATGCGGTGAGATTTTTATGGGTTCTTGTTCTTTCGCTTAACAGTGATTGTAAAAGACATTTACAGAAGTAAATATGAAAATATGTGCGGCCAAATAATCATGCATTCAACCATAACTATTTCATATATTTAACTATGCGGAAATAACAAAGTATTACAAACTTGTCGATTACAAACTGGTCGGTCCAGACTTGTCGGTCTACAGAGCTTCAGCTCTTCGACTAAATCACATGCACAGAAGCTTGAGCTTCGACTTCTCTTTCTGACCCTGAGTTCCTCTGTTGTCTAATGTATGTGTATGACTCTGTAAACTGATTTACAATTTGCTTCTTCTATTTATAGGCAACCTGAAGATTGCTTCAGCATGGGCCAACTGACTCACCATTAAATACTGTAATAACTATCTACCTAAGAACTTAGTTTCATAAATAAATTCGACTGGTTTACATTGCCGAATCGTGGACTCTTCCTTCTTGTCATACTGACAGAAAAGATCTTTGACTGGTACAGACTTTGACTGAGTTGGCAGGAAGTCAAGTATAGATCTGCGAGTAATTACATTTTTCCAACACTCCCCCTTAATTATGAGCAGATGGGGATTTTTAAAACAAAATTTACAAAATGTTTCAGAGCTTAGACATGCTCTGTTTATGACAGAGTTCACTGTGGTGAAATTGTCATTCCAAGATAACTACGCAGATACTGGAATGTGTCCTTTGTCAATGGCTTTGTGAAGATGTCAGCAAGTTGGTCTTCAGACCTGCAAAATTCCAAAAAAATTCCTTGTCGTTCACCAAATCTCTTATAAAATGAAACCTTGTGTCAATGTGCTTGGTTCTCTTGTGAAACACATGATTCTTTGATAATGCTATGGCTGAATTGTTGTCGCAGAAGATTGTTGTCGGTTCTTGATGGTTCTGTGACAAGTCTTTTAAGACTCTTCTCATCCAGACAGCTTGACATGCAGCACTTGTTACTGCAACATACTTTGCTTCAGCTGAAGATAGAGTTACTATGGGTTGTTTCTTTGAAGCCCATGAAACAACACCTGTACCAAAATGAAATGTGTGCCCAGATGTGCTTTTCCTGTCATCTATGCTGCCTGCATTGTCACTGTTAGTGTAACCAATGAGTTTAAAATTTTCTGAAGTTGAATACATAATACCAAGGTCTTTTGTGCCACTTACATACCTCAGAATTCTTTTATCTACTTGCCAATGTGAGTCTTTTGGTGACTCCATGAACCTTGATATTAGACTTACTCCATACATAATGTCTGGTCTTGTTGCTATTAAATACATAAGGCTGCCAACAATCCTTTTGAACAGTGTAGAATCGATAATGGATCCTTCATCATCCTTGCTCAATTTTAAACCTGTTATGACTAGTGTTGGGGCTGTCTTGCAATTAGACATATTAAATATTTTTAAAACTTCACTTGCATACTTAGACTGTGATATAAAAATACCACTTTCAGACTGCTGAACTTCAATGCCCAGAAAAAACTTCATAAGCCCCAGATCAGTCATTTCTAATTCACTTTCCATGACTGTTTTAAAATCTGCTATGCCATAATCACCAGTAAATATTAAATCATCTACATACAGGAAGACAATTAACATCTTACCTTGTTCATCGACTTTGGTGTACAAATTCGGTTCATTTTCACTTCTATGAAATCCATTTTCAATGAGATAGGAATGAATTTGACTGTACCAAGCTCTAGGAGCTTACTTCAAACCATAGAGTGCATTTTTCATCCTGTACACTTTGTGCTCTTGAATTGGAACTTCATACCCTTGTGGCTGTTCCACATATACTTCCTATTCTAGATATCCATTTAAGAATGTCGGCTTGACATCCATTTGATGAACATGCCATTTGTTTTGAGCAGCAATGGCCAAAACTGTTCTGACTGTATCCATGCGTGCAACAGGTGCAAACGTTTCATTGAAATCAATGCCGGGTTGCTGTGTGAACCCTCTTGCTACCATTCTTGCCTTGTGCTTTTGCAAATTCCCATCAACATCTTGCTTTGTCTTATAAATCCATTTGACACTGATTACATCTTTGTCTTTTGGTACATCAACCAGTTCCCATGTCTGGTTTTTCTCATTGCATTCTATTTCTTCATCCATGGCTTGTGCCCATACTTCTTCTTCAACAGCTTCTTCAAATGTTAGTGGAACATATATAGGTGCAAATAATGCAAAGAGAGAGAATGAATTAGATGTACCAGCTTCATATATCTCTCACAGACTTCTTGTCTTCACCGGTTCTGTTGATGTCGACCTAGACTGAATGCTTGATGGAGTCTACTGTCCTCTTGGTGTACTTGTCGGTGTAGCTTGAGCTGCTACTTGTGTCGATGGTCCTTGTGCTGAACCATGTCTTGGTGTCATGGGAGTCGATGGTGCTCCCACCGGTTGACTTACATGTGGTATTTGAACCACTTCCTCTTCCATATCATCATTGTCAACGTTCGACACAATCTTGACATTTATGTCGATGGTTCCATCCCATGATTCATTCTCGACAAATTGAACATCTCGACTGATTATCACTTTCCTTGTGACGGGGTCATACAACTTGTATGCTTTTGTGTCTTCTGAATAGCCGACAAAAATACATTTCTGTCCCTTCTTATCTAGCTTTCTTCTCAGCTCATTAGGAACATGAGCATATGCAACACAACCCAAAACTTTTAAATGGGAAACACTATGATTCATACCTGTGCATGCTTCTTGGGGAACTTTGTTCTTCACACTCTTTGTCAGACACCGGTTCATAATGTATACGGCAGTTGCGACTGCTTCACCCCAATACTCATTTGGCAAATGCTTGGCTTCCAACATGCTGCGTGCCATCTCCATGATGGTTCTGTTCTTTCTTTCGGCTATACCGTTCTGCTGAGGTGTATAATGTGCAGTGAATTGTTTCTGTATGCCATGGGTTTTGCAAAAATTCAAAAATTCATTTGAAACATATTCACCTCCTCTGTTGGTCCTTAAGATCTTGATGCGGTGACCACTCTGGTTCTCCACGAGTGCCTTGAACTGTTGAAAATAACCAAATGCATCAGATTTATGTTTCAAGAAATACACCCATGTCTTTCTTGAGTAATCATCTATAAAAGTTAGAAAATAGTTGCAGCCACCAATGGATGATGTCTGCATTGGACCACAAATGTCAGAGTGCACAATTTCAAGTGGTGTGCGTGCTCTTTAGGACTTTCCGACTGGAAATGTCTCTCTGTGTTGCTTGCCAAAAATGTAGCCTTCACAAACCCTCTCTGGTCTGTTGATCAATGGAAATCCCTTCACCATATTCTTTGTGTGCAGTAGCTTCAACCCACCAAAATTCAGATGTCCAAATCTAAAATGCCACAACCAGGATTCATCCTGAACTTCTGTCTAAAATGCAGCTTGCAAATTAGCGCTGCAATTTTCTTTCTTGTCGAGGAGCTCGACTGTTTCTTCACATTCTGCCTTGAATGCAGCTCCTGAGTTTGTCTTCCCTTTTATGTCGAGAACTATTCTCAATGGAAACAAGCAGTTGCTTGTCATTGGCACTTTTGCTATCAGCTGGTCGCTTAGACGCTTGTCTTTGATCACACAATGTTCATCTTCCATGTAGACTTTGTAGCCTTTTTGTAACAACTGTCCAATGCTTAACAGATTATGTTTCAGACCTTCGACATGATAGATATCAGGGATATACTTAATCTCCCCCTATTTGGTTAGAATATCAACAGTGCATTTTCCTAAGACAGTAACTTGGACATTGTTTCCAAGTGTAACATCAGTTTTAACTGAAGTGTCTAAACTGGAAAACAGATTTAAATTACCAGTCGTGTGGTTGTTGCAGCCTGAATCTAAGTACCATATGTCATGTGGACTTTCTTGAACAGCATTACATTCAAGTGGAGATGTCGATGCCATTAACATTGCACTTGTTGAAGTGCTGGTGTTGGTCGACTGACTTGGGCTTTGCCTTCCTTGGTCATATTGTTTCTTCCTGCATTCATATGCATAATGACCAAACTTCTTATAGTAATGACACTGAATTTTTTATTTATCAAACCTCTGGCCACTTGGCTGACTTGGGTTCTGGTTATCTCCTCTGCCACTGACATTTGCAGGACTCTTGCCTCGTCCTCCTCTTGAAGAACTTATTCCTCTGCCTCTGAAGTTGTTTCTCCCCTTGCCTCTACCACGGCTTATGGATGACTGTGCTGCAAATGCACCTTCCAATGATGTCTGTGTTCTGTTAAGTCTGTGTTCATGATTGATGAGTGAAGCTTGCAACTAATCAATGGTAAATGTCGACATGTTTGTGTGTTCC
The DNA here is from genome assembly GCA_001517045.1 of Pseudotsuga menziesii. Taxonomy (NCBI): domain Eukaryota; kingdom Viridiplantae; phylum Streptophyta; class Pinopsida; order Pinales; family Pinaceae; genus Pseudotsuga; species Pseudotsuga menziesii. The sequence continues at coordinate 154,769 of LPNX010066414.1, read as the reverse complement.
TCTAAGGTCACAACCAAGTTTTCAAATCTTGGGGGAAGACTTCTGAGAATTTTTTCAACAACCCTTTGGTCTGCTATGGGTTTTCCAAGAGATTTCAATTAGTTTATCAACTCAACAACTCTGGTGTAGAATGTGTCTACATTCTCTGAATCTTTCATGAACAGAGATTCAAAATCTCTTCTCAGAATCTGTAGCTTGGATGTCTTTACCTTATCCAAACCTTGATAGGAAGTCTCCAATGTATCCCATGCTTCCTTAGCATTAGGTTTTGCTGCTATTCTTGGGAGTATGCTCCCATGCATAGCTTGATGTATGAAAAACAAAGCTTTTCCATCTTTCTTCCTCTATTCTCTCAAGACATCTTTCTCAGCCTGTGTGAGATTGTTATATGCTATCATGTCTGATGGTTCTGCATAACCATACTAGACTATCTCCCAGACATCTTGACCTCTGAATAAAGCCTTCATTGTTAAAAACCAATATTCATAATTCTTTTCTGTAAAGATTGGAGTTTGCAATGAACCAAAAGTGGAAGCCATTTTAATTTTTAATTAACTTTCCTTAGAAAATGAATTTCCACCTTTAAAGACAAGATTTCTTTCCTAAATCTTGGGCTGATATAAACCTTGCTCTGATATAACCTTGCTCTGATATCAAATAGCGAAAACCAAGCCGACTAAACTTGAGTTTAGGGCTGAGTCGATCTTAAATTTTAATTTTTACTTTTCACGGTGACCACTTTTCCTTTTTCACTTGTCGGTAAAACTTTTCTATCTCCCCACTAGACAAGTTTATAAATTTTAGTCGGTCTTTTACTCGACTAAATTTACTTAGACTTACTTGTTCGACCGTTTTTACCTCGACCACTTGTCACTTCGACCAAGTCGGTTGTCTTTTTCTCTTTGACCAAGCAGTTTCTTAGTCTAAAGACTTAAGAAATTGCAAATGCTTTTCACCTGAGTAAGATAGAGAAAAAATGGACACATTAACAAATCTAAAGATCTTATAAAAAACATATGCCCAAATATGTAAGAAGACTTGAGTCGACCAATGTGCCGTAAAACGTGGAAATTTCACGCTGTGAGATTTTTATGGGTTCTTGTTCTTTCACTTAACAGTAATTGTAAAAGACATTTAGAGAAGTAAATCTTAACTATTTCATATATTTAACTATGCGGAAATAACTAAGTATTACAAACTTGTAGATTACAAACTGGTCGGTCCAGACTTGTCGGTCTACAGAGCTGCAACTCTGAGTTCCTCTGCTGTCTGATTTACAATTTGCTTCTTCTATTTATAGGCAACCTGAAGATTGCTTCAGCATGGGCCGATTGACTCACCATTAAAGATTGTAATAACTATCTACCTAACAACTTAGCTTCAGAAATAAATTCGACTGGTTTACATTGCCGAATCGTGGACTCTTCCTTCTTGTGAGACTCACAGACAAGATCTTTCACTGGTACAGACTCTGATGAGTCGACTGGAAGTCAAGTAAAAATCTTCGAGTAATTACATTTTTCCAACAATCTCAAATAGGCCTTCCATGCTCTAAGAGAGAATATAATAACACGATATAATAGAAGGAAGACGACACAGCAGAACGCTCTATTTGGAAATCTCTTGGCAACACGTCTTTATGAAACTGTGTATGGCATCCAACAGATCTTCTGTTTTCTGTGTAACGTTGGTGTCACTGGTATCAAGATGAAAACAATGCCCCGCATTCTCAGTTTTGAACACCTCAACACTCTTCCGCGCAATCTTCATGGCTTCGCAATACTCAAACTGCCTGTCACGCATCAGATCGTAGCCTGCTATCGCCACCAGAAATGGAGGAAGATTCATATTCTGAAGATTTGGAGCGAAGGGTCCCATCGGATTGCTGATGGGATGGTCTTTAGTGCTGCCCTCTGGCATTGCAAGCCTGGCAACTATGTCCATTAGTTTAATGCTGATCAGAGCTATATCTGGAGGGGTTTCCATCTCAGATCTGCTCCTCTCCTCTTTCAGAAATCCTGGATGTATCAAAACGCCCCCGCAGAGCCCGAGGGGATGTAAACGCTCCACAGCTCGAGCTGCACGAATGGCCACCTCGTGCACAAGGTTTCCTCCTGCGCTTTCTCCGATCAGAATACACCGTGTGAAATCTCCGTGAAGACTGAGCCACGGATCTTCCCAGTCCCTCCGTGCTAGATGGTGAAGCCATTCAAGAGACTCCATCGCGTCTTCGCATGCTGCAGGAAGAGGGTGTTCGGGCGCTAGCCTGTAATCTAGCGAAACACACATAACCCTGCACTGCTTCACAAGTCGACTGAGAAATGCATTATAACCTCTCGAAGCAGCGCTTCCCAGACAAAAGCCTCCACCATGGAAATGAAGAAGAATGGGATATTTCTCCACTTGGCCCATCTCTGTCGAGGTTTCAGGCAAATAAATGCGAGCCCAGATGCCCGTCTGAGGATTGATCACCGAATCTCTGGTTGCAACTCCATCCACAAATCCCTGAGAAGCACTCACAGGTGAATTCCGAGCGTTGACGGGACGCCCGATTGAACCATCGCTGTAGATCTGAATTGCACCAGGAACTTCATCAATGATTTGCTTACTCATTTTTGTAATATATAGTCTAGAGTCTATACTCCTGCAGCTTAATCCTCCCTGCCTTCAAGTAATATTGAAGCTCCAAGGTTTTGTTGGTTGGATGACCTCAGTTTTGTAATATGTATATACTGCGGAAATATATCTATCAAGAAGACGTGGGCGGTACGCTTCTCTAAGGGAACGAGGTAGCAGTACGCCATGTTCAATTTAGGTAGGCCGCTGTCTTTGAATACTTTTAGGTCTTGATTGGGTTCTTTTCGATTAGAAGGTTCAACGGATCAGCAACCTTAAAAGTTTTTTAGGTCTTGGTAGCCACTGGCTTTCTTAACGTTCTTGTGGATTATATTTATGTAACTAAACATTTTTTTAGGTCTTGGTCGCCACTCGCTTTCTTTACTTTCTTGTGGATTATATTTATGTAACTTGGGGCCACCTTCTGAGCTTTTAAACATGGTTTTGGTTCAATTGTTGTTATGTATGCATCACTCTTAGCTGTTTGATTAATTTTGATTTTTCAATTTTGTCAAAGTTACATTAAAGTTAGAATATTATTTATTTAGTGTAATTTTTTAAAATTGTAATTAAATGTCATTTTATTGGCCTTTTACAAATGACGTTGGTCTCGATATCTATGCCTATGGAGCTACTTTTATGTCCTCCAAAAGGGATATATATGATTTGGTTAGGTGAATTAATTTAGGAGACACATTCAAAAATTTCACATTTCAAATGTTTTTGCTATACTTTGTATCAAATTTTTGGGGGAATTATTTAAGATTTGATTTATCTTGCTTCCTATTAGTTTATGTAGGTGACTTAGGCCTCGAACATTGTGCCCCGAGACTCCGCGACGAGCTTATGTAAGCATAAAATGATCATTTTGTGCCAACATCCTACCCTGTATGGATGAAAATACGGTGGGCAGCATTAGTTATGGTGAATGGACCATTATTTAGATAAAACTATCAAGAGCACCATGATTTCACATAAAAATACGTACTCAAAACACACGACTTTCGTGCATGTTGCTGAGTGTCTTCTAGAGTGGAGTTTGGTACAGAATCTCGTAGCCACCTGGACATCATGCACGACCTTGGTTGGGTTTTATTGCTCCGTCCATGATCCAGCTTCTTGGAGCCTATAGCGGCCAGTACATACCCAACCCTAAGCGCACGGATTGTTGTTTAGAAGTTGCTTAGCTATGTGCAAAGGTTTTAAACTGTCACATGCCATTGAATTTAGTGACGACTACTCGAATCTAGTGATGACCATGCATGTGTTACATATGGGCATTCCAATATTGATCGCCCCGACCAGATCACCTGCAGGATTTTGTGGTTTTCCATGATGTCTGCATGTTTGGATTCCTACATTTGGAAAAATTTCCCAACCTGATCACTTGTGGGCCTTGTAGCTATCCATGAGTTCTGCATGTCTCACTGCCCAAATTTGGAAAATGTCCCAACTACTCCAACAGTTGCAGAATTATGGCATTGCTCCATTCTAGCATGTACATAAAGCAATCAAATATGAAAATCTTGGACTACAACAACCTCAGAAAGTAATTCAATGAAATGACTTTCAGATTTGGGGTTTCCATGTTGGTAAATCTATAATTAAGGACTGGTAAAGACTCTATGAACTATGTGAACTATTTCTATGATATGCCTCAAAGCTATATTGGATTTATTTGGGTTTCAAATGAAATGGCCGAGCTAAACTGAAAAAGTGGACAACCCCCACCATTTATAGGAAAAGAAGGTAGATGTACAATTAATTTTATTAAGCTACCTCCCATCACTATCAGGAGGGAAAATGAGAGTCTTGAGAAAAGAAATGTTGTGGATTTTTGGGCAAACAACTCATTGCAAACGTTTTAAGCTCTCACACATACCAATTGCTCAACTAATTTATTTGGTTAAAGGTGGGTTAAGGTAAGTGAAGGTCATCATTTTCAATGAAACATGCCCATTCTATCAACTCAAGGGATGGTTTGTTATTAAACATAGTGAAAGGTATAGTTTCGTAATTTAATACAAACTCTTCAAAGATGTCACATGAAGATGAGATAATAGGTCAATTCTCCTTGTTGACAAGTATTTGCAATACTTTTGGTGTGCTTTCATAAGAAACGAGTGATAGTGGAGCAACCAAGGAGAAACATGCACTCGACGACGGCAAGGTGATAGTAGGGAATGGGGGTGGTGGTTCTCTGAAGAAGGGGCCATGAACCTCTGTAGAGGGTGAAATCCTGGTAGAATATGTGAAAAAGCATGGACCCCTCCAAGCCATGTTCAAACTGACACATGGGATTATTTGAATCCAAAAATCAAACAAATGGCCAGTTCATTTCTAGGGAAATCTTTGTTTGTAATATTAATATTGAAGATGGCCCTGTGATTGAGAGATGCAAAAGTATAGAAAGAAACATAAAATCTGCTCTACGCAGGGTAGCTTCATCATAGTCAGCTTCTCTTGGCAGATAAATCTGACTGATCTCATCAATCTAAGACAACCCTGAAATGTGCTCTAAAGAAAAAGTTTGACAAAATTACCAGTGTGTGGTTTCCTCCTTCACAAAGATGTTTTTTGCATTCATTCTATGCTCACGTTCAAGGATCAAAATATTCTCCTATCCATTAATTCTTTCACTTCGTAATGTGGTCAATCATTTAAGCTAAGTCGAGATTGAGTCTTTGTCTAAGGTCGAGGATTTGATTGTTGTAGACAATGGGTAGAGATCATTGCAATAATGTTGCATATACTAGCAAAGCTCATTGCAATATTCACATCAGAATAACGAATAAGTCGAGTAACAACGGTTCATATTAGTACAACACTGAGGACTTGGTGCTCCAGGATTTGGATGCTATCATTTGGAATAGATATATTAAAGGATTTCATACTTTACCACGAGGGAAATTCAGATGCAAGTAAAAAACATTAGGGTTTGTTTCGTCCTGGAAAGAGTTATCCTTTGATATGGGCTAATGACCTCATTTTTAATCTCAAGAAGGCGCCCTCACTATTAAGCTAAAAAACAAATGGGATGGCATGTCTTCTCAGGTGGTACCAATTTTCCCCTTCTCATTTCTTGTTTTACTAAATTATTTTTTCCTTTGTCATTAAAAAGAAGATCTCCGATTAAACAAAATATGCATTGTCATATTACCAGGACTTGTTCCCGATTCCCTTTAAATTGGAAAACAAAAGATCTCTTATTACTTTAAGAGTGAATCTCCATCCTTCCCACCACACACCAGGCAGTGGCTACGCACCAGAGTGTGAGGGAGGTTCATGAGGCAAGGAATGTTTCTAAACATGCAATGGTATCATCCATAAAATTTCGTCATCTATATGGGGCTGATCTTAAACACAGAATATACCCAAGAAAATGTAAATGGCATGTATGAATGCTTACTCCTTAGGAGCCTATGTTTCATCTTGCTCTTCCAAATTAATAACTTCCATGTTCCTTTCATGCCAGCATGCAGTATGCATTCAGAGGATTTATTTGATGAGTTTTATAAAAATCAACACCATGTGCAACTACATTCTGGACCATTTCAATCTTGAATTACCCATTCTTCATCTGCATGAGTTTTTGTTTTGATAAATAAAAGAACAGATTCATTAGATTAGAAAATGACTTACAAGATCGTAAGCTATGTTAGATTTTAATGATCTGGTTCTTGGATCCCATTCAACTTGATCAACTAATACAAAAATTTTCATTATAGTCCAAGATGTATGATTTTCAGAAAACATAATCAAATCAGAGTTTTTTTAATATATGGGTGGAATGGCAGTGGCCATGAATTGACATTCAATATCTGGAAGACGTGATAATTTAGTTAAAAATTAAATTTGACTTCTAGCTGATTATTATATACCTTCCACAGGTATAATAAGTTCCATAAATCATATAATTTAGCATTATGAACATCTTCTAGATTGAACCGACGCGGGCTAATCCAAACCCTCGCTTTGCAGAACTTATTGGGATCCAGAGGTTGGTATCTTGTATCTTGTTTGTGCTAAATCCATTCAATTCGAGCCATGGAAATTCTTTGCAAATAGTGCAGCATGTCGAGGAGAACATATTTGTATCTCATACGCACATTTTCCATGTTTGTTAACAACAGTTGAATCTCAAAAACTGGTCTACGAGATCTGCAATGTTAATTGGATATGCAATCTGTTAGCTTAAATTTGTTGTCTCATTGCAGAATGCAAATCTATGGTCGTTTGAGAATTTTTCTTTTCTCTCTATAGGGTTTATTTATAATTAATCTCTGTGGTGATTTGCATGGATTAACCTTCTTAGCCGTGAATAAAAAAAATCATGGTTAATTTGTTCTCTAAATACGGTGGACATGGGTTTAGGATATTAACGAGGATATTAAGGGAACTTATTGCACTCTTGTCTGATGTCTTTAGCAATGTTATACAGTAATCCTTTTATCATGTTCTCAATAGAGCATATTATATCTTTGTGGGGATCCTTCTTGGAGATAAAGAGAAGTTTAACCCTTTTTGCAAGAGATTGGTTACGTCCTTATCCAATTCGACACCAAACAGGATGATAACGTAGGTTTTTAATTTTGATGAGTAGGTCGTTGTTTCTTCATGAGTTTTTCAAGCTTTGTGCACTGTTTCTCCATGGTTTTATCCAGAGTTCTTTTTTCCTTCAACGTAGTCCCAACTTCTACAGTGATCCAAAAAACACTATGTAAACTCTTTGATAAATCCATGTGGTCAAGCGCTTCATGCGTAGCCTTCCTTTTTAGGAAGAATGTGTAACAGGGTGAAACAATTGCACATCATGTTGTGTCTTGCCTTTCCTGAAAGTTTCCATTTACTAATGAGTTTTCCATTGAAAATCCCATGTGCCTAGTATTTGACCAATCCTCTTGGAATGTTCTCAGTTGTTTGTTAATAAATTGATCAACACCATCGTGCAAATCGAAATAAAAAAACAGAAAATATAGTCTCACCGGCTTTTGACCTCCATCTCTAGGAATAAAGAAGTCTTTGCAGGTAGCTTATCCTCTTATATAATATGCAAATATGGATTCATTCCAAGAAAGTGAGGAAACCAACAAAACGTGGAACCCTTTCACCATGTTAATGTAGGCCAGATGGCCTGCAACATACCAAATTATGTATGTTTAACATAATTTTGCATGTAATTGAAATTACGACCTTTATTCCAAAGGAATTTTTGAGTGTACCCCTAAAGTTTACATGAATAATCCAACTAGAGTTAAAATGGGATAGGTGATTTGGCATAAACATGAGCTATTCAACTTTTTAACCTAACTATGGTTGTCTATGTCGAGAATCCTTTTGGGTGGATGGGTGAAAGTAGTAGTTTTAGCTAATTATTAAAACCATAAAATGTGAATGACAACCCAAATCCATAAAACCCTTTTAGTAAGTCCTTAATCCAAGCTTTTAATTTTAATTTGAATGACACTAATCACGGACCTATACGGCCATTGACGAGTATTTTGGAAGCACTTGTTAATTGGAAGTAAGCCCATTGTCACATAAACAAAGGGACCTATACGGCCATTGATGAGTATTTTGGAAGCACCTCTTAATTGGAAGTAAGCCCCTTGTCACATAAACAAAAGGCCAGAGGATTTATTTTGTTGGTTTTTTTCATTTTATGCCGAGTAACTTCAATATGGTCAAATGTAAAGTGAGGGTCATTGTTTAATCTTACTAAGAATTTTTTATATTATCAATAAATTATAATGATAACAAAGGTAGTTAATGTGTCACAATGGTCATTGGATAGTTTATATAAAAATCATAACAAACAAACCAAATATAGAGATGTTGAAAGCATATATTTATGACGATTAAGATTTAACTTATTATCTTAACTATATATATATATATATAATTTTATTTTATTGATAATTTTATTCTATTTTGTTCATGTTCAACTACATCGGTTGTCAAAAGTTGTATACAAATAGCTGTAATATTTAGGTTTTCAACTATTAAGTAAGTAAGTAAGCTTTTTTTTTATATATTTATATAAATTTGAATATGATTTCTCTGCTTTTAATATAAACAAAAAAATCATTAAATATTTATAAAATATATAAATGTAGTATTTTTTTATATTATACTAAATTTAAATATGAATTTTTTTCCTTTAATATAATCCAAAAAATCATTAACATCTTTATAAAATATATAAAAGTAGTGTTTCTTATCATGCTTAATCCATTTGTATGAAGAAACAATCAAGCCTTATCCTTTTTCATGCTTAGAAAGGTTATCTTACCCTATTGAACTACACAATTAAACATGGGAATATTGTCTTTTTAAGGTGCCTTTTATTTTAAATCTCTAAAAAACGAACCCATCTCATACCTAACCTTCACAATTAAAGATATATAAACTAAGAAGAAGACAATGATTAATTTAAGCATTTTATCTATTAAACATTTTTTTGTCTACCATGTATCGTTCTTTTTTTAAGTCTAAAAAACTTGAACCTATCCCATATCCCATACATTACCTTCACAATTAAAGATCTACAAACTAACAAGAAAACAATGATTAATTTAAGCATTTTATCTTTTTAAACAATTTTTTCTTGTCGATCATGTATCATTCTTCAAAAATTAGAAATGATAGAGTTGAAGATTTTCTATTTTGGACCCCATTGTGAGAAAACATGTTAAGAATGAAGGATTAAAAACATTCATTAACAAATTTAAGTATACATTCCATATAATATTTTATGGGACGAGATGTGTTTGATCTACCAATTTAGAAGGATATTATTTGCGATGTTGTCAGTTGGTAGCTTATAAGAATTACTGAAACAACTTGTCTCAACAATCTCACCTTTCACACGGTGGTTTTTCTTCCGATGTGCAGACAAACTTTGATGGTGAACCTCTTGTTGGGCTCTGATCTACCAATGTAAATCAAAACTTAAATTTAAATCAATCCGGGTCAGTAAGCTTTGAGGCACATCCAAGTTTTAGGACTTAGGGCTAGACTTATCTGGAATCTAGTTGACTATGAATTAAATCTACTGACAGATTAAAAATGCTGTAACTTAAAGATACAAAAATCCTTTTACAGGGATGACTTCATTCGTTTCTTGTCAAGTACACAGCAACCTATTCATGAAAGCAGTCTATTGATAGAAGAACTGAGATAGTAGAAGTAATTGAAATAGCAAATCTAACCCTAGGATACAGACTACGAGGTTCTGCTCAATTTTCCAGCACTGAATGAACAGTTATCGATTAAATTCCTTTACAGGAAATTATTCATAATTCATAATTGTTTTCTTTAACACTTCTCCATTGAATAAACATCAATATATAGTTGTACAGAAATCGTGGTCTGAACCATCAATGCCTTCAGTATTCAACCAGTAAAAGAACAAAGTTTATTAAACAATGCAAGTGATAAACAGCACGATGGAATAGCAGTATGAACCATTAAATAAGAAAATAGAGTTTTTCATAAAATCGATTAAGAACTTAGCTGAATTTGTTCTGCAACAATAAACTAGAAACTACAGAGATTATCACATACCAATGGCACGATTTAAATAGCCTGCATCAAATGAAATCACTGCAATCACCCAAATCGCTACACCGGCAAGTAAAAGAGTGTGTAAACTCAACGATGGGGGCCCTCCAAAGCCTTGTTCACACACCGATTAAAGATTTACAGAACTGAAACTTGATATGTATTCAACATAAATCGATTACACAACAACACCACGCAGTTCAGAAGCAAATGCGTTCTTCCCAAAATCGTGATAGTTCTTCATTGTTTTGTGAAGGATTTATACAAATTCGAAATAAAACTGGAAATGCTATAATTCTGCAACTAATTAATGAACATAGCTAACGAGATCCTCATCAGAATCGTGAAACTCCACAAAATCAAAACCGTTCCTTCTTTTGTGCTGGATGTAGAACAGGTGGCCGCCCTTGACTAAAGTTGACTTGACATCTGTAAAGGCCACATCACCTAACCGTTGAATGTTCATCCATGCTTGGACATTAAGGATCCATTCTCTATCTTCCAGTTCCCTCCTAGCTGTCCTACAAATGCTCAATCTTGGAGGTAATACGGGAAGTTAGTACATCCCGTAATCTACATAAAAATCGTAGTTAAAATGCTTAAAAAGTCTAAAACTCAATTTATTAACAAGCAATGACATTATACATCTTTAACCAAGGTTCATGGGCAATCTTCAAAGCTTTTCTAATCATTATGGAGGTTTTATGAAGGAAATGAAAGATATATAAGAGGCAAAAAGGGGTCAAAACGGTGCCCAACATCTCCCCCAAGAGGAAACTACTGCATGTCCTCATGCCAAAAACTTTGACCATGTTCAAAACCAAAATTTTACTGCTGATTATTCTGCTTCTAGTCTTCTGTCTGTGATGATGCATTTGTTGATGCCCGAGATGCATAGAGGATCTTCAACCTTTCATACTTAGCCTTGTAAACCTTCCTTTGCTTGTACCATCTATATGCTTGTTTAGTGATGCGTGTTCTCTGAACCTTTAGCTTCCTGTTGACTTCTTTTAGCTTCTCATTCTTTTGCTCAAGTTCCTCTATTTCAAGCTTCAATCTCTTGATCTCCTTACTGTTTTTGGAAGCTTTCTTTTTCTTCATTTTTATTGGAAGCTGCTCAAAATTTGCATCCATACCCAATTCTCCATGCTCTTGTGCTGAATATTCTTTTTCCTCTTCCATAGCTTGCTGCTCTGAGAAAAGAGAGCTTGAACCTTTGGGTAATTTCTGTCCAAAATGCTTTTCTTTTTCTTCCTCTTGCTGGTCTAAGAAGAGGTTGATCCTTTTTGCTTGCTTGATCACCTCATCAGGGTCTTGGATATCCTGTGCTAATTCAGCTGCTGGGTCTTCTTGACTCCCTAAGGCTTGCATATGTTCCTCATCTTCCAATGCTGATTGGCTTTGAGCTTGCTTGTATTTTCTTGGCTTTCTCTGGTAGGTGGTGAAGATTGATCTTGTTTTTGATACTGCTTTTCTTTTCTCCTTACACTTCTAGTTTATATCCTTCTCTAAGGCTGTTTTGAACTTGCTGCCTCAGAGTTATCTTCATCATCAGTTATCAGCAACACTTCTTTCTTTTTCTTCTTCCCCTTTGGCGGTTTTGAGCTTGTTTCCCCAGGGTATGTTATCATTAATAGTTCATCTTTCTTTGGACCTTCTTCATGTAACTCTTCCTGCTCTTCAAATTGATTATGAACTAGAAATCCTGACCATGTCAAATTCTGTCTTTGTAATTCATGCTGGATGATAATTTTAATAAGTCCACAATGAAACAGGCTTGTCATCTTGTCTTTTGGATGCCTTTGGACATCCTTAGCCATCTTAGTTAGACTCTGAAGCAGGAAATAAGGCATATTGATTTCACATTCACCCTTTAAATGTTGTAGCAGCTTGATGTGATAAAGGTAAACAATGCTAAATCTGCCTTCACAAGTAATAAATTTCTGAATAATGTAAACTATTTCATCCCATGGATGAACTAGCCAGCTTCTTGGTATCCCTTTTTTCCAATTGACTGATCCTTCCCTAGACCTGCATAAAAATGGCATCCATACTTTCTCTTTAAACTGTTTAGTCTTGAAAAACCTTTCCCCCTGCTGTGGCAGACCAGTAACTTGAGCTAGGATGTCTTCTGACAGTCTAAATTGTAAGTTCCCCACTCTAACTCTTTCTCCATCAAAGGCTTCAACAAAAGCTAAACTAGCCTGCTCATTATGCCCATTAAATTTTCCAAAGAAATTTACCCACTACTTATTTTCAAATATCTCAAGGCAACTTTCATGAATATCATTGGGATTAAATGTTGCTGGTTCCAATCTAGCTGACATTTTGTATTTAAATTGAAAACAGGAACCTTTCAATCTTTAATTCAGCCTTTGTCTTCCTATCTCCTCAACAATACTCTGTAATTGGTGGAATTTCTGTTGGTCTGAGCAGAGTATTCAACAAGAAAAGGGTTTAAATCTTACCTCTTCTCCAGTGCAAGCGTTTTCACTTCCTCCTGCACGATTTCCATAGAGATTGGAGCATTCACGGCGTCCCTCACACTGACTGTCTTTCCTCCTGCTTGATTTCTTCAGCAAATGGTGTATGCATACTTCCTGTAACTCACAATCTTTCTTCCTGTTGATTATCTTCAGCAAATGGTGTATGCATACTTCCTGTAACTCACAATCTTTCTTCCTGTTGATTATCTTCAGCAAATGGTGTCCCACATTTTCTATAACCCACGGCCTCTTCTCTCTGTCGATTTCTTTAGCAAACAATGTATTCACACTTCCTGTAGCTCACGGCCCCTTCTTACTGTCAAATATCTTCACACAACAGTCGATTTTGCAAAAGCAAAAATTGGATTCAGCCTCAAAGAAAATGACCAAGGTGTGCTCTCATATTTTTCCAATGCATAATGCAGAAATCGAGTTTTACTTACATGCTGTCGTGGGCATCACTCCACATTTTTCTTCCATCATTTCATGATATGCCATTTTTCGTCTGTATATTTACTTAGGAAAGGAAATAAAAGTAAGGTTTTGATAAAACATTTTAATCTCTTTATATGCCCAATGCACAAATTGCAATATATACTTCAGTTTCATTGTATACTCAATGTTAGTAAACAGGCTATAATAAAAGAACTTTTCTTTTCTCTTAAAATAAACCTTCTTTCCTAAAACTGTGCTGAAGATATATATATGTCTTGTTTTCTTCCTCAAATTACCTAATGCATGATGCACTATATACATATATAAAAGAGACCTTTGAAATTCCTTTATGTCAATGTTTCACTTTTTGCTGAGAAGGAGGCCATGTTTGTATTTAAATCCAATTGAAATTCTGCCTGTAGAATGTAGTATATATCCTGTAGAGTGCAATATATGTCCTGTAAAATGCAGTATATACCCTGTAGAGTCCAGTATAGATGTTGGCCATTTAAAATTTCCCTTGGGTTTGATCCTGACAACCATCCTGACCCCTAAGGTGGAAAAATGAAGTGTTGGCAGAGATAAAAAAATGAAGTGCTGACAGAGACTAATGGAAGGCAAGTAAGGTACTGGCAGAGACTTATCAGAATAATGGCAATAATAGGAAGTCAAGTTTTGCAATAATTGGTAATATGTCATCACTTAAAAACAAAAGGAATTCTCAAACTTTTTAAACATAAAAACTATAGATTCTTACAGACTTGCTTAATGTTCCTGTATGATGAGCTTGCTGCCTGTTTGAAGTTAGTTTGTATTCTGATTGTCCTTCTGATGTCTTCTGTTTGCTGCTATCTCAGATTCCTTCAGCTTCACTGAAAGTCAGGTCTCTTTGTAGATCTCTTTTGCCTTACTAAAAGTCAGGTCCCTCTGCCTTTAAAAATCTCTTGTATTGCTGGTAATCAGGTCCCTTCTGCTGATGAAAAATCACAATCCTCTGCATAAGAAAAAGACTTGGAGGGTTCTAAAGAAGCATGAAAATGCTTATCCCCTTCACAGGCATGCCTTTTGACTTGTCCTCAAGTCAAAGAAGATCTTCATTATTTGGAAAATAAAACAGGAAATTGGAAAAAAATATTTTTGTGAATTTTCAATGGCCAGGCAAGCCTAGTTTTCCACAGAAAATTCAAGTTTATATTGTGCCAGTAAACTGGTTTTCACAACTAAAATTCCTCTCTTTTTTTTAAATATATATTTTTGATTTTCTTTTTCTTTTTTTTTCTTTTTTTTATTTTTTTTTATTTGCTTGTTGTATCAGATCAGCTAAGGAGCAGGTGAAGGAAAAACACTGATGTGTCTATCCAGCACTTGCATTTTCTTTTGCTGTGAAAGCTGTTGTATAAAATCTGCCTTATTGATAGGTTTATTGTACAGCTTGAGTCGGTGGCCATTGACCACAAATTGACATGCTTCATCATCTATGGTTTGAAGTTTAACTGAACCATTGTCATAGACATCAACAATCTCATATGGACCAAGCCAATGAGTAGAGAATTTGGCTTTGAAATCTTTAAATTTTGAGTCAAATAATAATGCCCAATCACCAATATGAAATTGATTCTTTTTGATAAATTTGTCATGCCATTGAGCTCACTGTTGTTGGATCAGAATATTGTGTTCTGTGGCAGCCTGTCTTATCTCATCTAGCTGGTTCAACTGAATTATTCTTTCTTGCTGAGCCTCAGAAATATCCATGCCCAAATCTGCTGCCAACTTGAATGTATGAATTTGAAACTCTATAGGGAGGAGCACTTGCTTACCGTAGACAAGCTGGTAAGGAGAAAAACCAGTACTGTTTTTCCAAGTGATCCGGTATTCCCATAAAGCTTCAGTAATTTTTGCTGACCAATCCTTCCTATGCATCTGAACAGTTTTGGTGATGATGCCTTCTAGGGTTTTGTTGGTAGATTCCACTTGGCCATTGGCTTGTGGATGGTAAGGGGTGGACTTTCTGTGCTTGATCTTGTATTTTTCTGCTATCTCTTGCACTAATTTGGAAGTAAATTGGAAACCTTGATCAGTTACAATTTCCCTAGGTACCCCAAATCTAACAAAGATCTCTTCAAAAAGAAAGTTTACCACAGTCTGCTCCGTGGCTCTCGGCAAAGGCTTGGCCTCTACCCACTTAGTAACATAGTCCGTACAGACCAAAATATACTTCTTCCCTTGTGATGGTGGATTAATTGGACCAATGAAGTAAAGGGCCCACTTTTCAAATGGTTCAATGAGGATTTGGGGATGGAGTGGCATTTCATCAGACCGAACTGGCCGTCCCATCCGTTGACAAGTATCACAACTTCTAACATACCTCTTAGCCTCTTTGAAAATAGTAGGCCAATAATACCCCAGATTGAGTATCTTGTATGCTGTCCTTTTATCTGCAAAATGACCACCACACGGTTCGTCATGACATGCCTTTAAAATATCTAATATTTCATCCTTTCGTACACATCTTCTTATGATTATGTCATATCCTGTGTAAAAGAGATCACCATTAACCCATATATGCCTAGCACTTTGTTTAATAATCTTTTTCTTTTCTTTAGAGGTCATAGATGGTGGTAATTGTCCTGATGATAAGTAATTAGCAATGTCAGCATACCAAGGAGTGATAATAGAAATTGCAAACATGTGTTCATCAGGAAAACTATCAGAAACAGGAACAATCTCACCAGTATTGTGTAAACGAGACAGGAAGTCTGCTACTTGATTTTCTCGTCCCAGTCGATCTAGAACAGTGATGTTGAATTCCTGCATTAGTAACAACCATCTAGTAATCCGACCATTAGTGATAGACTTGTTCATTAAATATCGTAAGGCCGAATGATCTGTATGGACAAAAATTTCATAACCAGTTATATAATGACGGAACTTATTTACAGCATGAACCACCGCCAACATTTCCTTTTCAGTGACTGTATAGTTTAACTCTGCAGGGGTCATATTTTTACTTATAAAATAGATTGCATAAGTCAAAGTATGTTCTTTCTGGCCCAATGAGGCCCCTATTGTAGTAGCAGAGGCATCAGTAGAAATATGAAAAGGTAATGCCCAATTTGGTCCCCTTAAAATGGGTGCAGTGGAGAGCTTCTCCTTAAGTGTCTGAAATGTAGATTGACAATCAGTATCCCAATTAAAATTCACTTCTTTGGAAAGCAATTTAAACAATGGCAGAGCTATCTTACTGAAATTTGCAATAAATCTACGATAATAGCCTGCATACCCTAAAAAGCTTCTTACATCTGTTTGAGTTGTTGGTTCAGATAAAATGTCAATAATTTGAATTTTATCAGGATCTACTTTTATACCAGATGCAGAAATATGATGTCCTAAAACTATCCCCTCAGTCATCATCATAAAACATTTTTCATTACTGAGGGAAATATTTGAGTCAACACACCTTTTTAAAATTTTCTCCAGATTGGCCAAGGAATCCTCAAATGTACTTCCATACACAGTAAAATCATCCATGTAAATTTCGACACACTCATGAATTAGGTCTGCAAAGATGGCCAGGACCGCCCTCTGAAAGGTAGCTGGGGCATTACATAAGCCAAAAGGTAAAACCTTGTAGGCATAGGTGCCCCAAGGACATGTAAAGGTGGTTTTGTCTTGGTCTTCTGTTGCAATACTTATTTGATTATAAGCACTGAAACCATCTAAAAATGAGAAGTATTCTTTGCCAGCTAGGGTATCTAACACCTAATCAATGAAAGGCAATGGAAAGTAGTCTTTTAATGTTGCCTTATTTAATTCTCTGTAATCCACACATATGCGCCATTTACCATTCTTTTTAGGGACAACAACCAAGGGGGAAACCCATTGGCTATTGGAAATGGGGTAGATAAACCCTACTTTTAACAACTTTTGCAGCTCTTCCTTTACTATTTCTTTTAATATAGGGTTCATTCTGCGTTGTGGTTGTTTAAGAGGCCTGATCTTATCATCTGTGTAAATATGGTGAGTGCATGTTTCATGATGAATACCAGGCATATCAGTGTACTCCCAAGCAAATGCATGTGAATGTGTATTCAGTAAATTAATCAATTGTTCTTCTTGTGATGGAGTAAGATGTGCACTTATATTCAAACTTTTACCTGGACTGATTTCAACTGTCTTACTTTGAATATCTGTAATTGAATGAACATTGAGAATATCATGAAGTGCCAATGCTAGAGAATGTATTGTGCAATTTTCCTAAAACTTATAACTCAAAACTTGATTTGCTGCAGCATATTGTATGTCTCTTAATTCTTCAGAAATATCAGGTTTAGCAATCAAATAGTCTAACAAATCTTCATTATCTTCTTCCTGAAAGTCATAGAATTGGTTGATACTCAGGATAGGCTGAATCACTTCTTCTTCTTGTTCCTTAGTCTCATTAATCCATGACAGCTGATCTAATGTAGAAGGTCTTTGGGCAGAAGGGTAGAGTGTAATTTGTTTCCTCTCTATCCCATGTGAGATAAGCATGCTACCTAACCTACACCCTATGAAGGCATCTGTTGTTGCCAGCCATGGTCTGCCAAGAATCAAAGGGTGACCTCCTAGGTTAGAATTTGGCTGTAGGACTATGAAATCAACAGGGTACTCCCAGGAGTCTAAAGAAACAATGATATCTTCTAAGACCCCTTCAGGTGTAATTTTAGACCTATCAGCTAATTCCAAGACTGTTTTTGTTGGTCTGAGGTTTGTCAAATGAAGGTATTCCATTGTCTCAAGTGTCATAACATTAATGGCAGCACCTAAATCAATCAATGTCTTTGGAATTGAAAAATTATTAATAGTAATTGTAACCATTGGAATCCCAGGATCCATATACTTTTCAATGAAAATAGTGTTAGACATTAGTCCTGCTAGATTGCCTACCACATGTATTTTGGATGGATCCTTCTTCCTTTTATTAAGACATAATTCTTTAACTGCTTTAGTGAAAATTGGAATATCCTTTATAGCCTGCAGTAAAGGAATTTTGACATATGCATCTTTTAACTCATTCAAAACATCAAAAGCAGGTAAGGAAATTGAAGGTTTTTCTTTGACCAACCTTTCTGGGAAAGGAGGTTCATATGTTACTAATGTTTTTCCTTTTTGATTTTGATTTTCTGACTAAGATTTTTCTATATTTAATTTTTTTGGATTTTTCTCTTTTTCTGTTTGTTCTTCTAAAATAAGAGGAGATTTGTTTTGTAAGGTTTTCCCAGATCTTAAATTGATATTTTGCAGTGGAAGAACTGAATAGGGAAGTGCCATTCCATCATCAACATTATACATAGGTCTTTCTGTTTTATTGTTTGGATTTGGAATTGGCTGAGCTGGTAGTTGGGTAGGCCGAGGTGGAGGTTGATTGGATGGTAATTGAAGCTGTTGAGGTGGTGGTCCCAATTGAGGAGCCATATTGGGTTGTTGGAAAGATGGAACTTGGTAAGATGGGGCTTGATAAGAAGGAGTTTGGACTTGATGCTGCTGGTATTGGGGATAGGGTGAAGGTTGTTGGTATGGCTGTAAATAGGCCTGCTGATATGTCTGATTACCATGAGCATAACCTCTCCAATTCGGAGCAGATTGGGCTAAGGGAGGAGACCAAGATTGCCAAGGCATGGGTGCGCTCCATGAATTTTGGATAGGAGTTTGATAATTTGTATGAAACTGCTGCATAGGGTCTTGAGACATACCTAAATATCGTGGCTGCCAAGGTCTTCGTTGTCCCATGAAGTAGAGAGACTCCATGCTTTGATTCTCCTCCATTCGAGCTGCCTGCAACTCTTTCAATCTAGGGCAGTCATCAGTTTTATGATTAAAATTACATAAACCACAAATTTCAACAGCATTTAAAGGACATTCTTTGAGTGGGTGCTTCTTTCTACACTTAGGACAAAAGATGGACAAGGCTTGATCTTGCTGGTCCTGTTGTTCTTGTCTTTTCTTGGTTTTTTCTACTTCAACCTGTGTGCCCAATGTACTCAATAAATCAGTCTTGAAATATTCTAGCAAATTTCCAAGCTCAGCCCTAGAAATACCACTGTTTGCGAACTTATTTACTTTGGTAATGATATCCCTTTTTCCAGTCCTAGCCTTCCCTCTTGAATATTTCTGACATAAATCTTGTATCTCATCAAAAGGAAGGTAAGAAATGTCACCTTTGCCCATAACATTTAAAATATCTAAATACTCTTCTCTTATTCCTTTCAGAAATATTGTTCTAATCATCTCTGATGTTAAAGAATTGTATTTAGATTTCTGTAAGTTGTATGAGAACCTTTCCAAATACTCCTCCAAACTCTCATCTTCCTACTGAGTCATTCCAAAGATGTCATCTTTGAGATCCTTTGACCTGCAGTAGGCCTGATATTTGCGAAGAAAAATCTTCCTCATCTCATCCCAGCTAGTAATAGAATGCTCTCCTAAGCCCATAAACCATTTCAAGGCAGCTTCTTTAAGGGTAGCAGGGAAAAGACGGAGCTTATGGGTATCATCAGTATACCCATAAGTTCGGCACAAGATGTCAAATTCAAATAGGAAGGAGTCAGGATCTTCAGAGGTCAGGCCATAGAAGTTTGGTAAAATAGAGGGTGGAATGTTCTTCATTTTTACATCTTCCCCTAGGATAATACTAGTGTTCAAAATAGGAAATTTGAAGGTAGCTTCCTGATCTTCTCCTGTCTTTTCATCTCTCTCATGTCCCCTTTCTTCTTCTCTTTCATGTCTCCTTTCTTCTTCTCTCTCATGTCTCCTCTCTTGTTCTCTTCTCTCTTGTCTTCGTTTGTTTTCTATCTCTAGCATCCTCTCATACTCCCTTCTCTGTTCAGCAGTTCGGCCTTTTGATGTTTCTTCCTTAGACATTTTAAAACTACCAACTGTTGAGATGAATCCTTTTGGAAGAGAAGCTCCTGTTACTTCTGTTTTTGGGGGGTTTTTGATATATCTTCCTTTCTCGTCTCTTAGTCTTGACATAAAAGTAAAACATATTCTGTGTTTTTGTTTGAGAATTTTATTTTTATCAGAAAACTAAAATTCCTAAGTCTGCTTCTACAGTGCCTCCCCAACAACAGCGCCAAAATTTTGGGCTCTGATCTACCAATGTGAATCATAACTTAAATTTAAATCAATCCGGGTCAGTAAGCTTCGAGACACATCCAAGTTTTAGGACTTAGGGATAGACTTATCTGGAACCTAGTTGAGTATGAATTAAATCTACTGACATATTAAAAATGCTGTAACTTAAAGATACAAAAATCCTTTTACAGGGATGACTTCATTAATTTCTTGTCAAGTACACAGCAACCTATTCATGAAAGCAGTCTATTGATAGAAGAACTGAGATAGTAGAAGTAATTGAAATAGCAAATCTAACCCTAGGATACAGACTACGAGGTTCTGCTCAGTTTTCCAGCACTGAATGAACAGTTATCAATTAAATTCCTTTATAGGAAATTATTCATAATTCATAATTGTTTTCTTTAACACTTCTCCATTGAATAAACAACAATATATAGTTGTACAGAAATCGTGGTCTGAACCATCAATGCCTTCAGTATTCAACCAGTAAAAGAACAAAGTTTATTAAACAATGCAAGTGATAAACATCACGATGGAATAGCAGTTTGAACCATTAAATAAGAAAACAGAGTTTTTCATAAAATCGATTAAGAACTTAGCTGAATTTGTTCTGCAACAATAAACTAGAAACTACAGATATTATCACATACCAATGGCATGATTTAAATAGCTTGCATCAAATGAAATCGCTGCAATCACCCAAATCGCTACACCGGCAAGTAAAAGAGTGTGTAAACTCAACGATGGGGGCCCTCCAAAGCCTTGTTCACACACCGATTAAATATTTACAGAACTGAAACTTGATATGTATTCAACATAAATCGATTACACAGCAACACCACGCAGTTCAGAAGCAAATGCGTTCTTCCCAAAATCGTGATAGTTCTTCATTGTTTTGTGAAGGATTTATACAAATTCGAAATAAAACTGGAAATGCTATAATTCTGCAACTAATTAATGAACATAGCTAACGAGATCCTCATCAGAATCGTGAAACTCCACAAAATCAAAATTGTTCCTTCTTTTGTACTGGATGTAGAACAGGTGGCCGCCCTTGATTGAAGTTGACTTGACATCTGTAAATGCCACATCACCTAACCGTTGAATGTTCATCCATGCTTGGACATTAAGGATCCATTCTCTATCTTCCAGTTCCCTCCTAGCTATCCTGCAAATGCTCAATCTTGGAGGTAATACGGGAAGTTAGTACATCCTGTAATCTACATAAAAATCCTAGTTAAAATGCTTAAAAAGTCTAAAACTCAATTTATTAACAAGAAATGACATTATACCTCTTTAACCAAGGTTCATGGGCAATCTTTAAAGCTTTTCTAATCATTATGGAGGTTTTATGAAGGAAATGAAAGATATCTAAGAGGCAAAAAGGGGTCAAAACGGTGCCCAACACCTCTTATCCAAAAAAAAAACTTTATCATTAAGCGGTTTATGGTTTCCTTGTATATCTATTCTGATTTCATAGTTTTCCATTCATTTTTTAATTGATTTAATCATCACAACCATTCAATCATATCTCTTCACATTTTACCATTCAATCATTTGTTTGGCTGATACGCCTCCTTGTCACGAGCATTCAACTATCAATGTCCCAAATGGTGCATGTAATGTAGTATCAATGATACAAGTTCCAATTAGTCTTGGGTTGGCAGCATCCTTGAAATTATTTCTATGCTCAGCCTTCCTTTAATTCGACAAAATTGCTTTTTCTTCTCCCAATCCATGAAGTCATGATGATATGAAGAGGAATATGTTGACCTCAACGTCATGTGGGGATTGCATTTGAAAGAGCCATGATGTGTTTGAGGTGTGCAAATGAATTTTTTGATTCCCATGGAAACCGATGAGCGCCTTCGATGCTTAATCATGCTCGTTAGAGATCTAGCTCAAGGGAAGGATTTGAAAGGCGCATTACTTAAGGCTTTTTTTTCAGTAGAAAAAAATAGTTCCTTGGTATTCATTGAATCAAAATAACCTTGTACATCATCAGTCAACATATAGACCCCCTTAGGCCAACAGATCAGAGATAAAATCATTACATATCATTTCATACAATACTAAATAAAAAAAATAGCAGTGTATACCAGAGGTACGCAAAGCACCTGAGTATCAATACCACAATAATCATCTCACAAGTGAGCAATAATAATATCAGTCAAAAAAGTTCCTAAGGAAAATAACAAGAGCCTAGATACCTTATCCAAGCAGGGGAGCGACTCTTGTACATCCTGTAATAGTTGCTCAACAAAACTTGATATAGCTCAAAGAATCCACGAGATAAAAAATAAAATAGAATGAGCATATTCTAAAATAGTTGTAATGAGTCTTCCCCAATAATCTCATCATCATATGATTCAGTAAGTAATAGATTGCTAGGATCCAAGTGCAACCCCTCCTTGGATAAGATGTCTACCCTCTTGTTATGTTCCCTATAGACATGACTGAAATCCACCCAGGTGAAGGAGGACATAAGAAATCTGGTGTTGTAGCACTAAGCCTCAAGATTCACCATGTCCAGGTTGGATTCCCTTTTTGCCCAATTTATAATCACAGAGGAGTCGCCAAAGATATGTAGGTAAGGCAACCCAATATCCTTGGCGACTCGTAATGATGCCCAAGAAGGTAGGGGCATTCCAAAAAATATTCACTTTAAACAAATTGTTAAGTCCAAAGATCATCTTCTTCCAAAATAGACAGCCAACAAAAAGATGGTCTACAGATTCAGCTTACTCATTACATAGACAGCACCTATTTGGACCATTCCAGCCTTTCTTGCACATATCCCAAGTATTGATATTTTTATTACACGTGAGGTAGATAAAACACTTAAGCTTGTGGGGAATATTAAAGTGCCAAATCTTCAAGATGATATCATTCTCCATGATAGTTCTATGATTTGAGACAATAAGATCATAAGCTTTTTTTGTAGTCACCGATCCCTGCTGTTCATCATACATCCAAAGCAGTTTATCCTCAACATTCCAAATCCTAATACCCCCGTGAGTCGGGCCCTTAACATAAGAGCACCATTGTGCATCCCATTCACCACCCAAAAGCAAATCAGTAGCAGAGTACCACATGGGACCTTCAGAACCACACACATCCAAATTTTGTGCTTGAGCAAGGAAAGAGATCCCCAAATCATTAAGATAATCTCTGAGATCCTCAGATAGTAGATGCAGCGAGTTTAGCCCAACAATAGGGTCAACCCCCACCCTGATATTTAATCCATTCCCCACA
This sequence comes from Pseudotsuga menziesii, assembly GCA_001517045.1. Lineage (NCBI taxonomy): Eukaryota > Viridiplantae > Streptophyta > Pinopsida > Pinales > Pinaceae > Pseudotsuga > Pseudotsuga menziesii. The sequence continues at coordinate 131,298 of LPNX010066414.1, read as the reverse complement.
CTCCATCCCAGATGATAGGTAATCCACTCAAATATCCTTATAAACCCATTCCAAAAGTATGAGGTACCATTAACACAAAGAATCAGGGCACGTATCTAGTCTTCCAAGGGTCTTCTTAAGTATTTATGGGCAATAATTCTGCTCCAGATAGTTGTACCAGTAAGTAGCTTCCACATGGTTTTTAATCTCAAAGATATACCAAACCATTCAAGGTTCTTAATATCCCAACCACCAAATTCAATAGGTAAGGAAAGAGTTTCCCAACTTACCAAATGAGGTTTCTGATGGCTAGCAGAGGAGCCCCAGAGAAAGGAGAAAATAATTTTGCACAGAATATTCAGAATAGATTTAGGACATCTAGCCAAAGCAAACTAGTAGACAGCTAACCCAGTAAGCACGACCTTTATAAGGACCACCCTGCCACCAAGTGAGAGATACTTGTAGGTCCAATTTTGGATTTTTTTCTCAAATAATTCGATCATCCATCTCCAATCTGAAGTATGGTACCCCAATGGTTTAAGTCGATAGCCCAAATACTTAAAGCCCACAGTAAGACGTTCCATCCTGAATGGGAGAATCTCAGCAATCTTATTTTTGATATCAGCATCCACATTTTGATAGAGAAAAGAAGATTTTTCAATGCTAACAGTCATCCCCAAGGCTGAGCAAAATAAGTCAAGGGTGTCTTTATATGCACTCCATTCTTCAACAGTACCAACACCAATTAAAATAACATCATCCACAAATAACAAGTGAGTAATTGATAGATGAGAAGAGTACTGAAAGCCCTTAATATGACCTTTGTGTTGTGCATCCATAATAATACGACAGAGACTCTCCATAATCAGGATGAATAACAGAGGAGACAAAGGACAGCCTTGATGCAACCCCCTGGAAGCAGGGAAAAAATCCTAGGGAGAACCATTTACTAACATAGCAAAACAGGAGCTAGAGACACAACCCATAATCCAATTAACACCCAAAAGGGGTATACCAATCTGAATGAGCATAAGTATAATAAAGGTCCAGTTGACTCTATCAAATGCTTTAACCAGGTCCAATTTTAAGACCAAGACATTAGAATTCTTCGTTTTGATAGAGTGTAATAATTCCTGGGTAATACCCATAGGTTCAGTAATCTGTCTATCCTTAAGAAAGCCAAATTGATGGGCAGATAGCGAACGGTTAAGGATAGGCTTCAGTCTGATGGTAGTAAGCTTGGATATAACCTTGTAGACTAGGTTACATAAGGAAATGGGTCGAAAGTCAGCAAAAGTCAGGGGATTTTCACATTTAGGTATCAGGGTCAGAAGAGTAGAGTTAAGGGCACCGAAAACTTTACCATGTAATCTGGCATGCTCCACAGCCAGCACCAAATCCCTCCTCACTAGATCAAAGAAAGCCAGAAAAAACTCAATAGTCCACCCATCAGGTCCCGGGCTCTTATCCTTCTTGAACCCCTTAAGTACAGCTTCAACTTCCTGGGTCGATATAGGCTTAAGGAAACGATCAATATCATCTTTAGTATTCATGTGCGGGAAAAGACTGATAAATTTAAGTTAATCAGCAATATTAGTAGACTTGTCATCACTAAAAAGGTCACTAAAGTGTTGTTTACCAAGCTGCTTAAGTGCCAGATCCTCAGAAATAGATATGCCATTCTGATCCTTAAGAGACCAAATAGCATTTGTATTTCTTCTAGCTGAAGCAAAAGAGTGAAAAAACCTCGTATTTGCATCCCCCTCCTTTATCCACTGAACTCTGCTCTTCAGTCTCTGATTAGTAATCTCATGAGCCCAATAATTTCCCTTCCTTTCCTAAAGGATTTTCAGCTTATCAGCATTTGAGGCTGATATAATACCAGAGTCTTCTAGTAAGAGCTCTGATATACCTTCATTTATTTCCAATATCTGCTGCTTCCTTTCATGGTTCTTCACCCTTTCCCAATCCTTTACAGTTCCTTTAAGTCTTCACAACGTCAAAGAGAGTACATCCATATGGCAATAGTCATCCTTATCCAGAGGCACCTTCCACGAGGAAAGAACCAAATGAACAAAGTCCTCCTCCAAAATCCAAGCTCTATTAAACTTGAAGGGCCAGCAATGTGTACTTCTTTTCGGGCCCCATTCCAGGCAAATAGGGTAGTGATCAGATACATCAAAAGTGGTAGCCCAGGTTCGATAGTAAGAGAGGAAAGGGAGAAGAAATTCAGATAACATAAACCTGTCCAACCTTTTACTTATACCAGCATCCCCTGAGTGCCCATTTCTCCAGGCAGGGCCAGAAAGATGCATAGCAAGGTCCACCAACTTGTTATAGGAAATGAGCTGGGAAAAAAAAGAGGCCAGAGGGTCCAACCTAGATTTACAACCCCAGACATCAGCAGAGGATAAAGTAAAATTGAGATCCCCTGCCAATAGTAAATTAGGTTGTCCCAGAAGCCCTCCTGTCACCAAGTTATTCCAGAAATAGGTTCTCTAAGTATAGGGCCCATAGCAGTTAATAACAGTAAAGGTCTCAGCCAAACCTTTAAAGTTAGCTTTAAGTATGATACCAGCCAGTGAGGAAAAAACCTTACAACGAACCAAATGAGGGTCCCCTCCAGCAAGCAAACCACCAGATAGCCCCATAGCATCAGAAGCATAGAATTCCCAGCCAGGTTTAAGTTTAGAAAATAGATAAAGAGCTTGAGTGTAACATCACATAGTTTCCTGTAAAAGAATCATATCAGGTCTAAGGTCACAGAGTAATCTTGCAAGGGATTTTTGTTTGGCTACCGCCCCAAACCCATGGATGTTCATGGAAAGAATTATCATGGAGAAGGAAGCTCCATAGGTGTACTTGCTCTAAGTACCTAAGAGGAAATAGGAGAGTTATGTGACTGTCTGGCAGCCTACTTTAATAGAGTCGAAAAGGGGGTGTAAGTTTCCGGATCCCCAGTCTCTGCCAAAGGATGCTTCTTGGATTTCCTGATAGTGACATTCTTGAACCAGATAGAATCCAACGGTAAGGTAGAGGGAGAAATGGGAGTCTTGTCTGAGAATATCAAGAGAGTTGTGAGGAGGAAAGGGTCCTAAAAATCAAGTGCATCAAGAGGACTATCTGAAGAGGTTAAAGGTAAACCCCCTCTTGGTAGGCTGACCAGTTTGGAGATGGTGACAAGAATTACGTAAGTGTCCAGTATCATGACAGTAATTACACCTAAAAGGCATATGCAGGTAATCAAGTTTCTGGGTGACAAATTTATCTCCATAGACAATATCAAGTTTAGGTATAAGACCCTTGGTAATATCCACTTCAACTAAAACTTTTGCCATCCTTTTGTCATAAATGAGATGGAAATCCCTCTCAAGAGCAATAAACCGTCTAAGAAGGTTTTCCAGATCAATAAGGATATCCTTATTCCAAAGGGGGAAAGGTAAGGCAGGTATCAGAACCCAAAGATGCCTAATGGTCACTCTTTCAGTAAGGGGATCAAATCCCGAGTGCCACCATTTTAGTACTAAGGAACCATCAAGTACGGGCCACAACTTTTCTAGAATGAGAGAGGAATCCGAGTCTTCAATGAACACAAAAACCAGCCATTTATTTTCCAAGAGGCTAATAGATGGTACATAATGAATGAGAGGTTTCTAGTATGAAGTAGCCCACTCAACGCATCCCTCTTTCATCAAAGAACAATACTCCAGCCTACCAATAAGTGCCCTACGGCATAAGGTTCCTACCTTTTCCATAAATACATCATGCCCAAGTACAAACTGAGGTTTATATTCCAAGGCCTTTAGGGCTTTGGCCTTTCAGCAAGATGAGCTATGGACCTGACCTTTCCCCGGTTTAGGTATCCTGCTAATATCGGTTGGATCAACCATGTCACAGGTGGAAGGAGAGCAAAAGCAGTAACCACAAAAGGAGAGAAACCCCAAAACAGGCAGGATAGACAGTACAACTCTACAAGAGCACAACACAGAAAATATCAAGGGTCGAATACCACACCCGTAACTACACTAGGAAAAAGTATCGAGCCCAACGAGACGTGAACAAACCAAGAATAGGCCTAAACTGGCCACCCGAGGTAAGGGTCCCAGTCCTCTTACATCAACCAAGGGTACACCGAACACAATCCACTGAGCCTCAGCACAAAGGTATGCCCAACCCAACAAATACAATATAGGAAACATGTCAAGTATAGAGCCAAACCCCACACCGAGGATAAGACAAAAATACCAGGAGTGATCTTCCAAGATAAAGCAGAAACCAAAAAACCTCCTGTGTCAATACTACCAGACGGACCCTCAAGAAGAGAGGTGGTCCCAAATAAACACCTATGAGCTAAAATAAATATAAATCCAGGTCGTCGATAGGAACAGGTGACAAACAAAACCTCTAAATAATAAACAGATAGATAGTAACAATAAAAACACCCAGAATCAAATAAACCACCGCCACATAAATGTCAACATCAACTATCAGTCTATTAGAAGGAACAGTTAGGGCACATTCATAAACACACAAATACCCTTGTATATTCAAGGCAATATACCAGACAAATAGCTCAAAAAACCAGGACGCTAACAGAAACCCTAACCCAGAAAAAAGCAGACAGCAACCAAACAAAAAAGACAAAATTCCCACTTTTTTAACACATGGTTGGTACTAACCCTTGGTAGAGGGTGGAATCCATGTGGGGTTTGCAGTAAATAAACCCATAAAACCCTAAGCAGGGTAAACCACAAGACCCCCGACCAGTAAAAAAAGAGAGGGTCAGAGAAAACACAGAGGTACCTGGAGTCAGGTATCACCTGACAGCAGAGCCATGATCAAACCGACATAGAGTTCCGGAATCTGCAGCTTTAGCACTGCTCCAGCGGGAATAGTGAAAGGAGCACGTCGCTCCATGCACATTTCGTTCCCTGGACCAACCAAAAACAAGCAGATTCGTCCGTTTCATCAACCCAGCTTCCATCAAGGGTTCAAAATCAACAGCACCCGTCAACCCCGGTTCTACCGAAATTTCTGAAGCGGTCGAGTTGTCCAATGACCAGGGTCAAACCTCGCACCGACACAATCATACATTGCCCGACAGCAACCGCAAATACATGACCCCGCACACAGAGTCAGACATCACCCACAAAATCATGAAGCAGAACAGAGTCAACCCCAGAACAATAATCACCCTCCAAAACAATCCACACCACATCACATCCCAATAAACAGATACCGCTAAGGATGATAAAAACCATAGGATCCCTTCATCCAGTCGCCCATGCAAAATACACCAGATACCGCGGGTTTAGGGGCCATGGGTGGCCAGGACCATAGAAGCCACAGAAACCCTAGCGTGCCACAGAAACCCTAGTGCTCCCCAAAACCTCCACATTACTTAAAGCTATAAAGGACATGCAACATATCACTATTTCGGTAATCAATAGTAAGTGATCACCACGTGATCACATTAAGCATTATACACCCTAAAATATTACACCTAATTATTTAATTAAAAAAATTACTTTATACCTCTCTTACATTATGATCTTCTTTTTACATCCATTATCGCAATCTAAATATAAAATAAAATAAATTGTTTGAAAAAACAAAACATATATTGGCACTACCAAACTTTACAACAACTTCATAAAAAAAATAACACATAAATGTATATGTATAAGTGATTTTTTCCACAATTTGTTGAATTCATTGAAAAATAACACAAGTAAAAATATGTAAGAATTAATTTCTCAGCTCCATAAACTTCAAATTTGTTGACTTTTAATTGAAAAATAAAAACATTCCGCAAATTGTTAAATTCATTGAAAAATAACATAAATAAAAATATGTAAAAATTGTTTTTTCAACTCCATAAATTTCAAATTTGTTGACTTAATTGGAAAATAAAAACATGTGTACTCTTTTTCTTAATTGACTTGAATAGAAGGTATAACTATAATTAACTTCAAAGTTATATCTATATCTATATCTCTATATATTTATTTTTAATTTTAAGGTAGTTATTACTATATTAATAGATGTTTTTATTTCACATTTTGGGATGGAGTAGCATTTATACTTTTTTTAAGATTGTACAAATATAATATAAGTGTAGTGTCTAGATTGATTCTATGGTATTAGTTACAAATTCAAAATAAAAAATTATTAAAAATATATATATATAATAATTAATGTTGATAGTTAATGCATAGATAACTAGTATCTCATAACTTATTAGAAGCATTAAGAATGTATGCTTTTAAGCGTTGCCTCTCTCTGTTTTTTGTTTGGCATCTACCACCTCTTATTTATAAAAAAATGCTCAGCTTTATTTTCTCATTTTTAAAAATCTAGTGAAAATACATATCAATAATATAAAAATGGAAAAAACAACTAGACAAGGAAGTAGAAGCAAGCGTAGAAATAAAAGTAAAAGCATAAGCTTATGCAGCAATAATAATAGCAATGACTATAGTGGTGGAGGAAGGTCATATTCTTTATTTCCCACCAACAATAACAACGACATCTATGGGGATAGAAGCAGAAGAAGGCAACGAATCCTTAGCATGGCCATTCCCGCCACTCCTATTATTTCTGCTAGTTTTGGCATTATTGGGAGGCCTTGGGCTTCATTAGTTGTTTCTTTTGGAGACGGTGATGAAGAAAATGGAAGCAACAGCCAAAGGATGAGATCAAGAACACCACCTAGACCAAGCATAAGCTTATGCAGCAGCAATAATAGCAATGACTATAGTGGTGGAGGGAGGTCATATTCTTTACTGCCCACCAACAATAACAACGACAGCTATGGAGACACAAGCAGAAAAAGGAAACAAATCCTTAACACAGTCATTCCCGCCACTCCTCTTACTTCTGCTAGTTCTTCCATTATTGGGCAACCCTGGGCTTCATAAGTTGTTTCCTTTGGAGATAATGATGAAGAAAATGGAAGCAACAACCAAAGGATGAGATCAATAACACCACCTAGACCAAACATAAGCTTATGCAGCAGCAATAATAGAAATGAATATAGTGGTGGAGGCAGGTCATATTCTTTACTTCCCACCAACAATAACAATGACATCGATGGAGATAGAAGCAGAAGAAGGAAACGAATCCTTAGCACGGCCATTCCCGCCACTCCTCTTACTTCTGCTAGTTCTGCCATTATTTGGGAAACCCTGGGTTTCATCAACAACTATTTCTTTTGGAGACCATGATGAAGAAAATGGAAGCAACAACCAAAGGATGAGATTAAGAACACCACCTAGACCAAGCATAAGCTTATGCAGCAGCAGTAATAGCAATGACTATAGTGGTGGAGGCAGGTCATATTCTCTACTGCCCACCAACAATAACAACGGCAACAATGGAGATAGAAGCAGAAGAAGGCAATGAATCCTTATCACGACCATTCCCGCAACTCCACTTAAATTTCTGTTAGTTCTTCCATTATTGGGCGGCCCTTGGCTTCATCAACAGTTTCTTTTGGAGATGATAATGAATAAAATTGAAGCAACAACCAAAGGATGAGATCAAAAACATCACCTTGACCAAGAACACCACCTAGACCAAGAAGAAGAACAGAAGAAAGAAGTTACCAAACCCAACTTCATAGTTTCTTTGTTGGTAGAGATGAAAAAGATGAGATGGAGCATGCACAGTATTCACTTACTTCTCCAGGAATCAAAGCTACAAGCCCAACAGAAGATATAGCATCCACCCAACAATTAAAGCACCTTGTTGCTGAATATGGAGACAAAAATAGTGCACATTATTGTTCGGTTTCATCTTTTGCTGGCACTGCCATTTCTAGCGATCTTATAGAGTCACGGATGGCCAACATTCGTAATATGGAAGATGATGATCAAATATCCTTTGGTGCAAGCATCCCTGTAAATATAATCACAATGGAATGCATACCTTGCATAAATATTTCAGAGGACCATGTCAATGATAATGGCTGCATAGTTTGCATGGAGCCGCTGCGAGTCTGGGGATGAAATTCATCCATATCTTTTACCAGAATTGTTTATTCGAATGGTTGCCCAGGAACCCTACATGTCCAGTCAGCCAATTTTCCATACCTCAATAACCGCGGTTTAGTTTTCCGTTGATTACCAACCAACTCAATGATTTAAGTGTTTGGGCCATTGTCAA
>LPNX010066414.1:86629-122992 GCA_001517045.1 Pseudotsuga menziesii | reverse complement strand
TATATAATTAAAATACAACATATAATAATCATTGAAAAGTTAAATATATTTCTCAATTCAATTAATAATCAATTAAAAAGTTAAATATATTTATTCTTGTTCTTGTTGTTAATGTTTGTAGCGGGATGATTTGATATTCCCTCAATGCCAAGCACCCAAGAAGCGTTGTGTGTTGATGTATTTGTAACTTTGGAATGTATTCACTTTTATATTTTGTATATTGTATTTCATTGGTCCTCGATGTTCCTATCGGGAGATTCATTAATATAATAAAGTCATGTAAAGTCATTTAGATTAACCCTCCATTGTAAGTCAAGGAAATAGTCCCCATAATTGAGCTGAGGTTAACCCTCCTTGTTGATTAAGGGGGAAAATTCCCCACAGTTGAGGGGCACTAGGGTTATTAGACTCTCCTAGAAATGTTGGCCCTGGTAAGTAATTATCAAGTCAGAAACTAGTATAAATATAGAGTAACACTCTCTATTTGTCACATACACTCACTCAACTAGGGCGCATGAGTGAGAGAGGAAGTGCTCACAGAAGCGAGAGAGAGAACAGTTGTTGGAGATCATATTTTCTATGTTTGGGTTTTACTGCTGCCATTGGTGCTCATTCTATATCTGAGGAAGTTGCAGGGTTTTCTCCTTTATGGTTTCCCCGAGGAAAATCTTTGTGTCTCTTGTCTCTTGTGATTATTGTTGTGCATGTTATTCTCTCAGATAAGATCATAGATCATATTTCTTAAATGATACAAATCTAACATGGTATCAGAGTTAACCTAAGAAGAAGAAACTGTGCAGCTGTAGAAGCTAGGGATTATTACTTTTTGGGTCTCTCTCCACAATCCATCAACAAAAGGAGGCTAAGCTAACTCTCCATTGGGCGCATCTTTATGTCAAAGCAGAATTTGATTCTGAGCATTTTAAGTTTTTGCTACGGGATATTAGGTATTTTTACAGAAGAGGAATTTTTGAGTGAGCCTAGCATAGGATTTATCTCCTCATCAAAATCAAATTTTAGAGACCAAGTTCGAAGTTTTTTGTTGAGTAAAACTCCAGGAAAGTCAAACCCTATTTTGACCCCGGGCCTGAAAAACCCTAAAATGCTAAAAGGGGTAGTTTTGGTACATTCGCTATATATTGGGAGTGATGAAGTCTCGAGGGCCAAAATTTTCACAGGCTGTAGATAAAACCCTGGTGTACCCTTTGTAAACATTTCATCCTCATATTTGCTATATTCTGGGAGATATGATTCCTCCAAATCAAGGTTCCATCATCTTCTAGGATTCATCCCTAAATAGGATACCTAGGGAGAATTGATATATCTCAGGCTACAAAGGTCCAAATGCAATTTCTAAAGATGTCCTAGATAGGGAACGGGCTGTACTTTCTGCGGTAAACTTTTTTAGACCCTAATGATGAAGAAAGGACACGTGGAAGTTCGTACAAGTTTGCTATGCTGAACAATCCTTAAATAAGTCACCTTGGGAAAACTCTCATAAGTCCCAATTGGTGAAACCAATTATGCTCAAACCTATGGTGTTGAAAAGAGGAAAGATGAGGATACCTAATTACGAAATTTTAGTCATAGAGGAGTAGTAATTTCAGAGACACCACAGAAACAATATCAAGAATTTCTGTAGAGGAGATTGGAAAACTAGGGCTTCCTATTCTAGGAGCTTCCCTCCACTATTTTCAGAAAAGGAGTACATTGGATAGCTCTCCTTGAAGAGGCCCATATTTCTATCCAATCAGATATGAAATATTCCAAGTTTTAAAAATTAGAGTTTCTCTGACAAACCCTAGATCATCCATCTCCGGAAACAAGACGGACTCCTCAGATCGGTAAGATCTAATCTTTTGCTATTTACAATTGAGGTTCTCATTTCAAGATGACTAATCACACCAGCTTGATGAAAATCTTAGTGAAGCTGACAAATTCCAACCATGGAAGTATAGGATTTCGCTAGTTCTTGAAGAAAATGAATTGGACACCTACATAAGTGGAGAGGTTCCAGTTCCAGAGGGAGATGAGGCTAAAATCCTTACACAAGAAGAACTTGGTCAAGGCCAAGAAGATCATTGTTGATTCAATCAAGGATCACCTTATACCACAAGTGTCTTCCCTAAATACACCTAAAGAGATGTCTGATTCCTTGACCAAGCAATTTGAAGGGAAGAACATAAATCGGAAGATGACTTTGAGAAACCAGTTGAATAATGTGAAGATCGAGAATGGAGAGACCATACAGTGACCAGTCGTACTTTAAAAGGGTCTCTCAAATCAAAGAACAACTTGAATCAGTAGAAGAATAAGTGGAGAATGCAGAAGTTGTGATAACCACCTTGAATGGCCTCCTAGAATCATGGGATTCATTCATTTGAGGAATGTGTGCTAGAAGGAAGTCATTATTTTCAGCAAACTCTGGGAAGAGCACACAAAAGATGAAGATTGACCCATAATAACAGAAGATAAGATGGGAGAAACTGAAGATCAGGTGCTCATGATTCAAAGAAGATCCCTCAAGCAATGAGGAATATGAAGAACTCAATTCTTGAAGAACCTCTTATCCATATTAAGCATTTGGATAAGAAATGATGATGTTATGAATGAAGAAGATGATGAAGCTGAAAGAAGGAGTCTACCCACGAAAAAAATAAAGAAAATTATTCAATTGTCATTTCATGATATTGTTTTGTTATGCATTTGTTTATATTCAATTGATGTATTATGCATGATAGAATGTTTGCATTAATGATAGTATACTACCAATATGCATGTGATGGGTAAGTAGCTCATGGTGCTATACAAATCTCCATTACTACTTATCTAGAATGAAACCACTTTGCCGACACATTGGATTAGTGCACAATCTCAATGATGTCAAGGTAGAGATGGAAGGCATCTAGAAAGTTTCCGTGAGATATGGATGAATGTTGTATTGGTTAAATAGTTGCAAATCGCCTATAAGAAAAGAAGGACAAGACTTGTTTCGAAGAACAAGTGATGACAGTTCAAGAAATAATACAAGAATGAAGAATAATATGATGAATGCAGTTATATGACACTGTTGAGTGACATCATTGATGCAGAGCCTTCCATCTATAAAGAAGTAGCCAAAAAGAAAGGGAAGGAGAGTACCAGTTCAAGAATAATGATGTCTAGGATGCAGTATTGAGACCTGAAGGGAAGTCCGTAATGTCTTCCATATCGATCTACAAGATCTACCATGCAGTAGATTGAAACATCATGGGATACAAGGCAAGATTCCTAGAATGAGGCTTCTCACAGAAATAAGGCATAGACTACAAAGAGACATTTGCAGCCACCAGAAGTTAAGACACATGATAGGAAGACTCATGTGTGCAAATTAAAGAAGGCCTTGTACAAGATCAACAGACACCGATGGGATAACCCTTATGTGAGGAGCTTGAAGATCACCTAGAGTGATGAAGATCTTAAAATTTGCTACAAGGTTGAAGATGAAACACTATAGAGGATGACAAGCTCACAGATGGGTGCAAGAAGAACATTTTCAAGATAGAGGATCCTGGTATCCAATGACCCTAGATGGATGCATAGAATATTAGTAGTAGAGGATGCTACTTGTCACTCTAGTATAGAATACATAGAGTACAAAAGGAAGAGGGAGAATGATGTTCTGCTTTAGAGGGAGTGACTGCAGAAGATCCTAAGGTTCGACATGGTATGATAGGATGGACAACTTACTAATGGCTCTAGGCTTTACTAAGAGTAAAGCATATGCCAACCTTTGCTTCAAGGTTGAATGTGGAAGAGCAATGATGCTCTTGTTATATGTCAATGACTTGTTCCTAACAAAAAAGAGGAACTCATTAAATTTGCAAGAAGGAGACTTGCTGCCAAGTTCGAGATGAAGGACTTGGATATGATGCACTACTTTCTAGGCATGGGGGTGTGGCAGAATGTAGATGGAAGCTACCTTGGACAAGGGAAGTATGTAGTGGAGCTCCTCAATAGGTTCGGGATGATGGACTTGTTGCATATGCAACAATTGGAGACTACCTGGTAAACCCCAGATCTCTGGATTAACTTTCTTTCCCAACTGAAGACTATCTGAATAAACTCGAACCCTTTTAGATGTCTGTATCCCTAACTCAGCCAAAAACTGCTGCCTGCGAATTTCCAGGCCTCAACAGGACTATAAGTCCATGGCCACACCTATGGCATCAAACTTGAAGCTATTGAGTGATGCTTCATTAGGGATGATTGATGCCACAATGTATCGTCAGATGATTTGTTACTTGATTTACGTGACGAGTACGAGACCAAATATTTGCTTTGTTGTGAACATATTGAGACATGTTCACCTGATTGCTGCAAAGCATATTCTGAGGTAGCTGAAGGGTACAGTTGATTATGGGCCCAAGTATGAGGCGAATTAGAAGAATAACCTGGACGGTTATGTGGATTTGGATTGGGCAGGAAATGTCATTGATAGGAAGAGCATTTCGGGGTGCTGCTTCAATATGGGAGCATGTGTGATCTCTTGGTTTAGTAGGAAGGAGTCTTGCATGGCGCTGAGAACAACTGTGGAAAAATATGTTGCCACTTGCTCAACTACTTGAGAGAGAGGAGCAGTGAAGCTCCAGTTTGTGATCCAGATCGAGATCTCTCGAAAGAGGGAGTTCTAGCATAGTTAATGAGACAGGTTGTCTGAGCATAAAATCCTAGTGAAGCTCGTAGGTTGCTCAGACGTAAATGGTCCCATAGGTTTTCCTCGGATGTAATAGGTCTTGGTGAAGATCACGGGTTATCCTTGGAAGTAATCATACCTGATGTGATTCTATGCTAGAAATGGTCAGAGTGAAGTTTGAGTACTTTAGGGAGAATCTTGGTGTTCTCCAGAATGAGGTTCCTTCCAAGGGGAAGTGATGAGTCAATGTGCCTTTCTGAAATGGTAGTAGAATTGGTTCCTCTCATGGTTAGATGTCAGTGCAGATCCCTTCTGACATGAATGTTGAATGTGTTCCTCACATGGTCATATGTAAGTGTAGAGCCCTTATGACATGAATGCTGGATGTGTTCCTCTCATGGTCAGATGTAAGTGTAGATCCCTTCTGACATGAATGCTAGATGTGTTCCTCTCATGGTCAGATGTAAGTGCAAATCCCTTCTGACATGAATGCTAGATGTGTTCCTCTCATGGTAAGATGTAAGTGTAGAGCCCTTCTGACATGAATGTTGGATGTGCTCCTCTCATGGTCAGATGTAAGTGCAGAGCCCTTCTGACATGAATGATGGATGTGTTCCTCTCATGGTCAGATATAAGTGCAGAGCCTTTCTGACATGGAGTAGGATTGGTTCCTCCCATGTTCATATATGAGTGCTGGGCCTTTATGACATGGATGCAGGATGTGTTCCTCCCATGGTTAGATGTGAGTTCTGGGCGTTCCTTTCTGACATGGATGTTGGATGTGTTCCTCCCATGGTTAGATGTAAGTGTTGGGTGACCCTTTCTGACATGGATGTTGGATGTGTTCCTACCATGGTTAGATATAAGTGCTGAAGAAGATGAATACCTACACGAATGTTAGGCCTACAACCAACATGAAAAAGGGTTGGCTTTGGAGAACTTCCTATGATTATTAGAATTCAGAGATAGCACCATTTGATCGAGATAGTGGAGTAGTGATGATGATGATCTAGTGATGATCTAAATTTGATGATGATCCAGTGATGATCCAGTATCGATGATGATCTATATTTGATGTTGATCTAGTGATGATATAGTTTCAATGATGATCCAGTGATGATCCAATTTCGATGATAATCCAGTTTTGATGATGATCTAGTGATGAAGACTTGTATTGATGTATTGTGGCAAGAGAATACCTTCCTAGTTAAGAGGGAGTGTTGATGTATTTGTAACTTTGGAATGTATTCACTTGTATATTTCATATATTGTATTTCATTGGTCCCCGATGTTTCTATCGGGAGAGTCATTAATATAATAAACTCATGTAAATTCATTGACGTTAACCCTCTGTTGTCAGTCGGAGCAATAGTCCCCACAATTGAGCTAAGGTTAACCATCCTTGCTGATTAGCGGGGCAAAGTCCCCACATTTGAGGGGCACTAGGGTTATTAGACTCTCCTAGAGATGTCGGCCCTGGTAAGTAATTGTCAAGTCGAAAACTAGTATAAATAGAGAGTGAGACTCTCTATTTGTCACATACACTCAATCAACTGGGGATCATGAGTGAGAGATGAAGTGCTCACACAAGTGAGAGAGAGAACAATTGTTGGAGATCATCTTTTCCAACTTTGGGTTTTACTCCTGCCATTGGTGCTCATTCTATCTCTGAGGAAGTTGTGGGGTTTTCTCCTTTATGGTTTCCCCGAGGAAAATATTTGTGTCTCTTGTCTCTTATGATTATGATTATTGTTGTGCATGTTATTCTCTCAAATAAGATCCTAGATCATATTGCTTAAATGATAAAAATCTAACATTTTTCAAGGTATGATGTGGAAAAAGGAAATCCAATAGGTGGTAGTTTGCCTCCAATTGGTGTAATACTTGGACTAGTTGTTGGTGTTGGAGCTGTTGGTGCACTGGTTTTATATGGCCTTCAATAATCATTTAAAAAATCACTTAGTTGGGTACAAAACTAAAATTCTTGCTGCTCTGCTTGAGTGGAGATTTAAAAATTTCAAAAATGTCTAGTTTTGAGGATCATATAGTGTTCAATTTGCAAATATGAAATGTAATGGGTAGTGGATTATGTCAGTTTAGTATTAGCATTAGAGAACGAGAACCTATCTCTAGATGGACTTGCAAAGGTCTATATCAATGTAGAAAAAATGGATTTGTTGCATTACGAATGAAATTATGGCAATCTACCCCAAAGGGTAACTCTAGTGTCTATATATGCATATTTTGATATATAAAACAAGGATATGTCATTCCTAAAGATCCATGTAACAATCGCAGGATGTCTAGAAGGTGTGTGACAAATTTGACATTTCAACAATTCCTTGGTAATCTATTTCTTTTACTTTATCACATTAAGAATTCAAAAAATCTTTCTTTGATGTTTTCAAAGCATAATTCCCACAGATTGTTTTGTAAGGTTAAATTTTCAGGAATGGTAGACTAGACTGTTGCACTGACATAGTAGTGCTGGCATCATTCAAGAGATTTCTCTGAACGCACCCTATATTAGATATGAAAAAGTTATGTTGTCTCTTTTCTTCCTTCAAATGTTACTACCTATATCATCCTACAGCTGCTGCCAAAATTATTTCACTAAGAGATAATCTAGATTCTATTCTTATCAGCTTTTGTCTTAATTAGCAAGAAAAATAGATCACCTACCATGATGGGAAAACATTGGTCATAGCTATCATTGATTGACAGTCTATGAGTGCCATTTCTGCTAATTTGTTCTGCAATTCACAAAGCTGTTTTGTTCAAATTATCATAGGAGCTTTCCTCACTGTAAGTATGATCTTATACTAAAATTGGTACGAATCGAATAACTTGATATTGATTAACATGATCATGAGGTTCATTTTGCAAATTAGTATGTATGATCTTGCAGTAATCTCTTTTCCTTCTAATTTTGTACATAATCTCAAAGGAGGTCTTTAGGTTCTTTTCTCTACTCTGAAATGTAATGGATCAGTGCATGTATCTTGCACAATGTAGAGTGTAAATTCTGTAGCAAGGAACCATTACAAGCTATGGCAGGTAAACATAGACCTGCAATAATAGAAGATTAAAGAATTTATATGTATTTCGTTTTTCTACTAGCCTATAAATAGTGGCTTCTAGTAGCCACAATGTTCGGTTGGATGTGTTACATAGGATCTTATGCATGTTTATCATCGTAGTATAGAGTCTGAGTTGCAGTGATTCTATTTCATAGAATATCCTTTCCCTTTCCATCACTACCAATGTATAGAAGAAGCAAGTTTTGTAGATAAGCACAGATACCAAGGCATGCCCCTGACGTATTTGTTGCAAAGTAATCTTATTAGTAGGCCTTGGAGGCTACATAAGTTATAGAATTTTAGGCTACTGAAACCTTGTACAACCGTCTTCAGCAGGGATTTAAGTTTGCAATGGCTATTTTATGAGTTAGACCACTCAACTTTGTGTGTTCCATATTCCAAACCAACTCCATGACCAATAATTTTCAATTGAACCTCATATACATTGTTGTCCGTTGAAAGCAAAGTATGCAAAATTACGAGTGCAGCTATGAAACCAGGAACAAAACATGACACATGCAACCAAAATAAATACATGAAGGGGGTTATACTTGGAAATGATATTATTATTGCTTGGTTAGTGCCATTATAACAAGGCTATAGCATTCATTTTCTTCATTATATTTCCATGCACTTATATTGTTTTCTTGAATCCTATTTGGTCCCTCTAAATAGGCCATTAATAACTTAACATGTTGTATTCCATTAACCACATTTATATGGTAACATCCACCCATATGGGTGAATACTTGTATTCTCATGATCACTCTTAAAATGTAAATGGAAGATGGGAGTGAAACTGATGGTGACAAATCAAGTTGAAAATTTCAGCACAAAGGATGTATTGCAAGGCAATATCGTTGTTCTACTTGCTGCAATTGACCATATTTCATATGGCAGTGCTTGTGATAGTCTAGCCACTTGCATTTTGATGGGTGGAATTCTCATGAGGTTTGGCATCCTAAGTTTGTACAAGTTAAAATTTATAGGCGAGAGTACTTTTAGATGAGGCAACATGAACATTTCACTTAGGTGAACTTAAAGTTTCATGTTTTGCTCTTATTGAACTTTCTTATCACTAAGGGTAAATTCAGCTCCAAGGGTCTTAATCAATAAGGATTAATTTCGTAGGAAGCTAGTGAAGCTCCAAGGGTTCTTAATCTCTCAAGAAGTGAATAATTTAGTGTACCTTATGTTCTAATTTTTGACCACTCTAAATACAAGTCATGTTTCTCAGAGGACACTCCTAGCTACAGCGACCCTTGGTTTCCTTCGAAAAATGTGATCTATACTGTATTTTTCCTTGTGTCGTCTTACATCAGTGTGGACTATGAAATTGCTTTAAAAAATATTTTAACTATTCTTTATTGTGTTTGTTAATAGACCAGAGCTCCTTAAAGGTAGCATAACACATGCTAGACTCTACCATAAGTTATGATTTTGGACTGCTGTGAATACAAGTTAGGATGCTCAGAGGACACTTCTAGCTACATCGACCATTGGTTTCCTTCGGAAACTGTGATCTGGACTGTATTTTTCCTTGTGTTGTATTACAACAGTGTGGACTGTGAAATTTATTTAACAGAGCTTTTAACTATTCTTTGTTGTGCTAGTTAATAGACCAGAGCTTCTTAAAGGTAGCACAACACATGCCCATCGTAAACCCCATAGAGATGACCCCTTAAAAGTTAACTCATGACCTATCGGTATATATATATATATATATTTATGTTCATCCTCAAATCAACATAGGTCAGCTCCTATAAAATCATAATAAATGATGTTTTTCTTTGAAAGATTGCCCTTTAATTCGAATGTTGTGGGAGATGTCAAATTGTTGTACCATCATGTCTTTTACTTGCCTCCAAAACATGAATGCTACAGGATGTAATTGAAGGGTTATCACTAGTTTTACCATCATTTTTCTTGAGAATACTGACAAGAGATGGGAAAAAATAATACCTTATATCTACTACAAATCTTTCATAAATTCCTCTTGATCAGGGTAAGAGAGTTCTATTACTCTTCTTCAGAGGACTATATGCAATCAATAGCAAGAATTCCCTTCTATCAATTCTTTTGAATATATGACCGATGGATTGAAATCCATTTTTCACAAAGGGTACTTGGGATGCACAGATATGGGAGCACACCTACTTTAAAATCCCATCATAAGGATTGTAACATTGCTTCCTTACAGACTTAGAAACACCCCCCCTTTTGATATCTACTATTTTTGAACCTCCTCAATAATGGTTGGGTGTGAAAATATGGTTTGTATTTTGGTACTCCAAGCAGAAATTTGCATGTCCTTTGGCCCTCAGTCACCTCCTTTAAAGTTTGTTTGAAAGACATAAATGAAGAACTATAGTGTAGAGCTTGGAGAATGTGTGCCCTTATGATGGTTTTGTGATTATTCGTATTTGAGTAATCAAGCTTGGGTAAACTAGAAAAAACAAAATTATTAAACAAATCAACAATGTGAGAGTTGAGGGAGTGAATACCATGTTTGAGGAAATTGGCTTGGAATTCTTCCTCATCAATTGCCGTGTGATTGCCCATGACCTTGACTGCTCGCTTGATGTCATTGGATGAGAAAAGATGGGAAGAGATGAGTGGAGGTGATATGGATAGGGGCCTATGTAGGGAAATCATAAAGGAATATCATATGAGAGAACATGCATTGCAGGTCTAAGTCTGGGTGGAGAGTAGCATGCCTAGAGAAAGGGTGCACCAAAAGGTTTTGGGAGAACAACAAAGTGCTGCACAGAGCTTGTGTCTCCACAAGGAAATGAATGCATGCTTTCTACGACTGAGGAGGCAAAGATATGATCTATAAATGTGGGGAAAGAGGGAAGGGGGGATGTGTCAATGTGATCTGAGATGCTTGTGATGGAGTTTTTACTTCTGGTTGAACAAATGGTTCATTGAGTAGAAGCCAAGCGTGGGGGTGTGGGTGGCCAGGTAGATGGAATGGTGGTAAGAGTCAAGATCAATATCCCAAATAGATGTGGAGAGAAGGTCATATTTGCATGAAATTGTCTTGAGGTATGAGAAATAGGGGAGAGGAGGAATGAACTGACGAAGGTGGGTGGTGTATGAGTTGGCATACTTTATATCAATAGAAATGTTCTTGGGTCATATGGAATGTACCCATAGCTTCTTTGTATAGGATTTTGTTTGTAAATTCCTTCAAATTTTACTATGATTGTAATTAAAATATTAGTAATATTTGTGAGATATTTTGAAAATCAAGATATATATTTAAGTGGAGAAATTAGTATTTGAATTATAATGCACATTTAGAAAAACAAGAGTCCATGAGGTAAAATTTCCATCTGGTAAAATGTTTCCTAGCACCCAGTATTATGTTATACCATAAGATGAATTGTTGTGGATTCTACACCTTTGCTGGTTGGTTTTCAGGAATTGGGCAGTGGATTTGAAGTATTTTTTGTTGTAAAGAAGAAGCTTGTCCATTCTGTTCCTATGGAATTAAATAAAGACCATAATGAAATTCTGGAAATGGCTCAGGTATGTTTTGAAATTGAAAAAATAGACTGATTGCATTAAATAAATTATACTTTGTTGTTTTGTATTATATGAGCAAATTTTGATTTAATGATTGAATTTGACTGCATATTCAATGATTAATTGAATGACACACTTCTTGGAAGTTATGTCTCTTGGTTTTTTTGGGATTGCCAAGAAATATGTCAAATATCAAACCCTCTGTCCTTTTTGTTTTGCATTAGCTTTTTCCTTCCATCATTTTTCACTGCATCCCCAAGATTTACAGACATTATTAGTTTTGATGTCAAGGTAGAAATAATACTTTGTGTGGGTTGAGTATGAGGAGATTGTAACATAAAACTATGTATTTTAATTTTTGACGGTGGAACTTAATAAAATATCTAAATATTTATTTTCTTTAGATATTCGTTTTGATATCATCAAATATATATGATGCTAGAATCGAGAAATCTTTAAGAGATAAAACTTTTGAGTGCATCCTAAAATTTGCATACATCATTAGTTTTAATGTCAGGGTAGATTCAACATCTTCTGTAGGTTGAGAGTGAAGAGATTTTAAAGTAGAACCAAAATTTTTGGCATCGTAACTTACTAACATGGATAGATATTTATATTATCTAGATATTCTTCTTTATATCATTGACTGCATGATGTTAGAACATATAAATATTCAAGAGATAAAGATTCTTGTGGCTACTCATTAGTATTTCCTGTGTCAGTTCTAAATGTTGGTGGTTATTGCTTTTAACTTTTCACTTTTAAGTGCTTGATTGAATGGTTAAAGCTAAAACAAATTTTAACTCAGTGGGAGATTGTAAGGGTACAATAGCTATGACTTTCATTGCTTAATTTTGCATATAAGCTGTCCTAAAATGGTGTGTTGGTTTAAAAGTCATTTTGGCTAGTTAGGAGTTCTATAACTCTATGGAGCTTTTCATTTGCAGTAATGCATGTTGTTTTTATTTACTGTTCATATTTCTGATTGATTATACGGGTGCATTATTATTAAGATTTGTTGGAAGTAGGTTCTTGGATGATGCGTGGATTGTCATAAATATGTATTCTTTTGGCATGTTATATATGATTGGGTACTAAATGCGTTTAAATTTAAACTATGTTTGGATTATGGTTTTATTGCATATATGAGGATTGAAAACATGAGGCTCAAAACCTGACTGACTGAGACTTCAAATATATAATGCCATGATGTATAAGACTATAAGTTTAGTGTCCAATATATAAACCTGTTTTCCATTCTAGCTTTGTTGTAATAATCATAATGTGATACTTATTATGAGCTAATCATGTTATAAGCATTGTGCTCATTGAAAAATCTTGTCTTTCACAGATGTTGTTGTGGGGCTTCCATGAGTTTTTTGCTTATGATGATAGAATGAAGTACATATTGATGATGTCACTAGTATACGACTGGAATGTGCAAATTCTCATGGGTAAAATACTGGATGTTAACTTCATTGACTACTTAGGCATGCTTACTTATGAAGAAATGCCTATGGATTCCCATGCAAAATACTCTGTAGCTAGATCCTAATCCCATTCAAAAACAAATGTCCTATTGTTGATAAGGAGTGAAGATCTTGAAAACCAATAATGGTGGAGTATCCTTAGACAAGAGGTGTTGGTCAATGTGTTGTGTTTATTTTCCTTACTATATTGCTTTACATGAGTGTATAGTGCATATTTTTGAATGAAAAGGTAGCAGTTGTGTCTAGTATTTTAAGTATCTATGTTCATGACCATCGTGTTAGTGATTTCTTAGGCATAATCACTTATGCAGTGATGTGTGTGGATTGCGATACAAAACACCCCGTACAAAGATCTTAATCCCTTCATAAAAATCATGACTTATAGTTGATAAGGAGTAGAGATATTGAAAACCTGGGCTCTCCTTAGAGTGAAGCGATCAGTTGATGTGCCATGCTGCTCTTCTATACATATATTGTCAACCATGGGGTGCTTTCTTTACTTGAGTACATAACTCATATTTGAGGGTACTTGAGAATGTACTTGTGTTATTTTTTGGGGATGTCTCACCATTTTGTTCAAAATGTATTGATTTATGCAGGCTATGGATAGAGCCCACAGATTGGGACAACGTAAGGTAGTGAATGTTCATCGTCTTATTATGTGAGGAACAATGGAAGAGAAGATTATGGGTCTTCAAAAGTTCAAGGTCTCAATTGCTAATGCAGTCATAAACGCTGAGAATGCTAGTCTGAATTCAATGGATGTGACTCAGTTGCTTGACCTTTTTACCCCATCTGCAACTTTTGGGAAGGTATAGTGTCTAGTGTCATTTTCAATATAAATGTATTCATAACAGAAACTGGTTTTTTGGATCTTAATCTACCTTGCTGATTTTTCCTATAAAATTTGTAGATACCTTCATCTTCTAAAAAGTCGGAAGGTTATGAAGTCTCGAGCAATGCAAATGCTATAGGTGTAGGAAAAGGCTTAAAGACAATTGTTGCCCTAGATTTTGACAATTAGTTTTGTTGCAATTTATTGTTTTCTTAATGGGATTTTTGGAGCTAACGTAATCTATTTTGTTGGGTTGTAGTGAAATTCAAAAATATCAAAGGAGTACTGAGATTCTTATCTGAAAGTTTCATTTTTAGAGGTTGGTTCGAGAAATTGCACAGGATTTCAAGGTATGCTATGTAAACTTGGAAAATTCTTTATTGACAAGGCTAAGATGGTAGTGTGGAATGTTATGCTTTTTATTTTTATTTTATTTTAAAACTGTTCATGAATAGAGAACCCATCGCCTGCCTTGCACAGTTCCTTGCTCCACATCAAAATCCCCTTTCCCTATGATGTGCCAAATTTTTTATATAGTATTTTCTGTAGTCGTGGTTTGTTGTTGAATTGATTATAACTACCCTAATCATCCCTCTATTCTCATCTTCAATATTGAATGGATTTTGACCATCTTGTGAAATGACACAAAAATTGATTCCAGTGTAGAGCTATTTTCTAAGGTTAGTTAGTGGGTTTGATTTTTTGTCCTATTTGCTTGGGAACATATGGTTTTGATGTAAACGTTTTGTTCAGTTGTCTCTAGACCTCACTAAGAAATGTTATGGAATCTTATTGATGGCTCTGTTTTCCTTTTCTTTTTAAAATTTGTTATGTTTTGACTTGTATTTATAATTAATCTCCCAAAGTTGTTTGAATTTATGTCTGTTTCAGATGGATATGTATTTCCAAATCCATGTTGTTTTAGCATTGCAGGAGGCTTCCGATGCTTACCTTGTGGGGCTATTTGAGGACACAAACTTGTGTGCTATTCATGCTAAGAGGGTTACCATCATGCCCAGGGATATACAACTGGCTAGAAGGATTCGCGATGAAAGGGCCTAAGCTCACTTTGAGACATAATTGCCATTGAAGAATACCATTTTTGTATTATGTAGATTCCTCAATGTATTTTAGGCTACAACTTTGATGATGTACCAAACATATATGTTGGTTTTGCAATTCTGGAATTCTGGTCACATTATACTTAATATGGGACACTATATTAGATTTTCGTTTGTCTTAACACTTGATATTGTGGATTTTAGCCACTGGATATGGTTTATGCTCAATCACCTAGCTTAGTAATCTAGATTATAACAATTGAATGTAATATTTGAAAAGTGCACTGCTATTAATATTACTGTTTTCTTGCAATGATGTGTCTTTTGTATTGTTTTGTAGGTGTTATGGGAATTGTTTGTGAATTCATTATTTTGTGACTTGTTATTAAGGTTTGCAACATGATTGAATATCCATCCCATCAATATAACATTTGCAAATTCCTATGGTTCTTCAATTTAACATTTGACAATGCTTATGGAGTGATTCACCGCTTATGTACATGGCTTATTTATCTGAGATATTTATATAGCTAGATTTTCACTGCTCTACACTAAGGATTGAGACGGTGTTCCAGTATTTTTTTGTGCATCTTTCTTTGGCTATTATAATGCGTGCACTACCTAGTTGTGGTGGTATATTATTTAAGATATTTTTGGATAGAAATTGGTTGCTTCTTGGAAGTATCTTCAGCAATATACAAATGTAAATTGGGAGAGTTAAATAGGAAAGGAAAAATCAATTGGAAAACTTTTACATGGGAAATTATTGTTTGAACATCGTTCCTTATATTGTAGTAAAAGAAATCCCTTGATTTTGGTGGTGGAGTAGGTGAGCTCCCTTCATGAAGCAGGATATCTTTGAGAAAATGCAAAGTTGTTATTTCCTTAAATATTTCATACAGTTTCCACTGTTTGGGGTCAAGCAAAGGCTTGTATAATGTGTCATGTTCAATTCCATTAAAAATGTATAATACAGTGTATAGTCAAAGGTACTTTTTGAGATATTCTCTCTAGTTATTCTTTCCATGCATCCAGAATGTCACACTGTTTAAAATTAGTTGAAAATTTTGGAATTAAAATTGCAAATTTAGGCAGACACGAGCGTCCTGAAAACTTGAGAAAGGAACAAGGCAAGGTAATCATATTTGAATTTTTTAAAGAACTAGGTGATTGGAAATATTAGGTGGTTATGTTGAATGAAAGTCATCTTCTGTCCATCAAGATCAAGTTGAAACCTAAAAACTAACTGGTGCATGATGCATAATGATACATTGTCCTAAATTCATATTATATAGGAACATCTCAAGACACAAAGAGGCCAAGTTCTAATCCTTTATTTTTAAAAAATTGAAACTCAAGGAAAATGGATTTTCCTTTTTCTTGCATGCTCTAACTATCTCTTTCTTCCTTGTTTTTATGTTTTAGGCATGGAGAACGAGGCACTAATAAAAATAACTTATTTTATGTTGGTAGCAGTTGCATTTATATTTGGTCACCATTTCATTGATAAAGAGCATAAGAATAAAATAAGTTATTTCTCTATTTGAAACAGAAAGCATCACATCATACATCAAATGCAATGAATAAATCCTAGGGGTTTTACTTCACTGAAAAAATATAAAAGAATAAATGAGGGGATTTAAAAACATGAACTATCCAATATATAGTAAGACAATCTCTAACCATGAAAATAATTTAAATATGCAAGTTGATAAAAATACACCCTGCCTTAATTCTTACTAATGGGATTGTGGCAATGTTTGGGAATTTCCAGGACACAAAAACCAACCAGAAACATAATATCTTGAGATTGATTGAGATATCATGCTGGTATAGTTAATTTTATTCTCACAAACATCAAGCAGGCATGTCATTTAAGAAACTTGGAAAATGTGTATTCTTTATTTATGCTATGAACTATAGTCATCACTCCTAACATCTAACCTTGGATGTTAGGAGTGATGGGAAATGTTTGATCTAGGGTTTCTTTTAGGATTACACAGCCAGGCCCCCTCGACACCAGATATTTTCTGGACAATATCATTAACCACTGCATTGGTCCCTTTATAGTACTTGATGACCCTGATGGGGAGCCCTCTTCCTCCCTTCTTTCCTCACTCTGCTTCTAGTTCCAGCACAACTTGACTTCTGCATTATATACTTAACATGAATTTGTATTTTCACTACTACTCTTTGTGGTATTTATATTTCTGTCGATTAGATAGCTCTTCCTTTGTTCTTAGTATTGTAGCAATAGTTAGGAGTTCCCTTCAAACTCCCACTGTATATTCACGCTAGCTGTACTTTTGAGTCCCATTAAAAAACTTTGCAGTCATTTTTTGGACATCTATAAAGTTATATTTTGACATATTATCCACCCACTTAAATGTTGTTGCTTTACCTTTTGAAAGACAGGAAAAAGTTGTCATCATGAACTTAGTCAATAAAACTAATAAAATAAGAGGACACATCCATGTGCATGTGAATGTTCTTCTCACTCTAGTTGCATAGATATTGTATGCCATTGTGTTAGTTTATATAGAATATTCCTTGTTCTTGAATGTATGATTGTTTTTCCTAGCGCTTAAAACAAAGTATCATGTAATTTCTCTAGCCAAGGTGTAAATATTATTCATAATTATTTATTTTAGATTTGGTATTATGTACCTTCAGGCACTAGAGGCATGCAATCCCACAACCAGCCCTATTGATTCACCTTTTCTATATGGATTTTGGTCCCTTCTTTACACTACTCCTATATATGGAAAATATCTTCTTTAATATCACCTTGACTTCCAACTAATTTTTCTTCAGATTTTTCATAATACATTATGGGATCAATATTTATGTCTAATGGTCCTTGAAACAGTTGTACTTAGCCATCCGATTGACCTAGTTTTGTGATCATTTGTTGTACATTATTAAAATTATCTTATCGATAGAGGAAGAGGTGGACAAGTATGCAGGAGCTGAAGAAGGACACTTTTTGGAAAGGTTGAAACCATTGTCTTTGGGTTCCATAAGGGAGACTGCAAGTTTCCAGGTTGGAAATATAACAATATGGTAGAATCTAAACCATGTTGTTTTGCTGCTCCATATTAAACAATACCCACATACAACTGAACAATAATTTTTGCTAAGAATTTAGGGATTTGATGGAAACTCTAATAACCTCGACTGCAATCTCTATTGGAGACAAGTAAGAAGGAATTATTGAATGTATCAAAATCCACAGTTTAACTACATTTTAGAATTACCCTTTCGACTCATTTAAGTTCGAAAACCAATAACTTTGGGATTTGAGTTGCATTCTCTCTCGGCAAGGAAATTTGATGTAGATGCAAAACTAATGAACTTTGACATAAAAGATACAATCCTTGGGAAGTTCTAGAACAACGCGTAAAAATGGACGATCCTTATTCTTTGTTAATGATAAATTTAAATCTGTTAATGTATCTTATTTTATTTATTTATATAATAAAGCAGAGTAAACAATTGGACTATGTTATGTATTAGAATAACAATTTGCATTATGCAGGTTATTGATACAGGTGACGGAATTGTTCAAAATATTGCTGAGTTTATTTTTTTTGGCATGAAAGGTGAGGAGGACAATTCTATCCAAAAATAATATTTTATTATTATTTCTAGTATAACATCTATTACAAATTATTGAAATAATTTTCTTGCAATTGGTTTAATATTAAATGTCGGAAGCTTGGTTATCGAGGGAAAATTCATTAAGTCATCAACATTTGAGAAGGAATCTGTAAGGATTGATGTAACTTTTGAAAGCTTCTTCTTGACAATTGGCAAGTGGAAATCTCCAACAATACCATTAGATTGGGTAAATCCAAAAGAGCATGATATTTAACTAGTTCTATAATTCTATTCTAATACATTATCGATGAATTTAGTAGTTAAATGACTATCTTGAACAACATGGAATGGTGAGAAATCTACTTTTTTCAGGGAAAAACATTGAGTCTTATATTAAAATATTATGAAGGCACATCGTGGGAAATTATAGGTTTTGATTCCTCTATGGATCCAAGTTAGGAGATCCAACATATTTGATTTAGCCCCATAATCAACACCTTGTATGATTTCGAAGAACATGGTTTTGAGCAGAAATTTTAATCTTTTGGTCATCCAAAAACTTATGAAAGACCATACTTCCATAAGCATAGTTTCTATCTTCAAAGGTTAATTTACATGAAATGGACCAAAGGAAGGAGAGGGTTGTCAACCTAAGCAATTGACCAAAAATAATGATAAACTAAAGGGAACAAAGTTGAGTTACCAAAATGGGATGCCTTCCGATAGAGAGGTCTGGAAACAAAATCCAAATGCTCATAGATGTTCCTCTATAGGGACCTAGCAAATAACTGCCCCAAAATATTTGCTTTATGTCTTCCTCTCTACTCCAGTGCACACAAAGGCTATCTAAGAGAATTTTCCTAAACAAATTGTGTTTGTTAGCTAAACATTAATAGAGATTGATTCATTTAGTTAATCTAAATAGACACACACACACACACACACACACACACACACACACACACACACACACACACACACACACACACACACACACACACACACACACACACACACACACACATGTTTCAAGAGAATGTAAAATCACCCATGCGAAGAAAGGTGTGTGTGTGTGTGTGTGTATCATTCAAACAAATGGTGTGTATTCACCATAATCTGTGGCCATGTTTTCACTTTTCTTAGGAAATCCAACAGGTGTATATATAATGGAAAAAGGATAAAAGCTCAACCTCATATTACCATTAGCCTGATAGAATAAACAAAATAACTTGTTGATGCAAGCATCAAAATGGAAGTTATTCCTCTATGATAGTTACTCTTTTTTCTAACACAGTTGTTAGTGTCGACACTCTGGAGAAGGATCATTGATATCTCAGTGACTTAGTTTAGCATGTGAGTTTTGAACTGGGAAATCACTAATGAGAAAATCATGAAGTGTACAGTTGTAGTATAGGAGACGAAATACTGTATTGGCAGGAAGGATACCTAGTAGACCACGATAACTGTAGATTAAATAAAAGTATATAGATTGAATGAATAATTCCTGTATTGGATTGCAGGAAATTCATTAAAGAGTCTTCCAATTCTAGATTCTAGAGCAAGCTAATTACTAAAAAAATCTTGGCATATTTTAATGGAATATATTCCCGTCAAATATTTGTACAAATTGTGATTAGATGTGTAAATTATGACAGATTTTAGAACACATGCATGAGACAAAACATAAGTGAATAAAATTGCAATAAAAATTATATTACCTCATGAGTTTGTTGGGGTAAAGTCGAGAAAACTTTCTTTGAATTATACCCTTCCTTAGTTTCCGCCACTCGATCTTAAACATCTTGAAAAGAAAATCTATTGACTCTTGATTGTTGGTTTCTTGAGACAGGCTTGAAAAGGTATTTCCTCAAACATCCTTCACGTTGGGTGCTCCATTATACTAGGATATCAATTTGAGATCTCACAAATTAACTCAAATGTTGTATCTATGCCAAATCAATAATCAAAATATGAACGATTGATGTTTGATTCAAGATAGAGAGAGAATTTCATTTGAGGGGGATTAAACATTTTTTTCCTTGCTGGACTATTTTGATGCCTATCCTATATCCCTATGTGGGACTATTATGATTCCTTTCCTATATCTTCCCTTGGGTTGGTTTTAGTGCATATAGATCTACAAAAACATGCCTAGAATGACAGTTTACTCAGTAATCATGTTAGGAGTTTACATCCAATGCTTTGGATCCACAATATGATCATAAATCAACCAGCAATGAAAATTTCCTCAATACTCCAACATAATTCAATTCCTAGGCTGCTGGAAATGGCTAATAGAATTTGATCCTAGTCAAAATTGCAAGGACTTTTGACGAGAATCATGCTTTCTGTAAATTAGGAATTATATTATTTTTTGCTGAAATGTGAACGTTTCCACCACTATATCATGTTTAGTTTGTTGATCAAAACTAGGAGGGATAGATTTTTATATGTAATATATAAAGCAAAGTGTTTCCTGATAAATATATTGCAAAACCTTGGTTGACTATATGCTTGGTCATCTGTTACAAGACTACCAATGACATTTTTCCAACATGCCTAAAAATATTTACAAATTTTCTTGTAATTATTCCCTTAATGTACCTTCTCTGCTAGCCTTAGTATGCAAAATTAATCATTGGTTCTGAGCCTTTATGTTTTTCTTCAAGCAGTTGTCACAACATTTAATTTGAGAAAGAATAGGCATAGGGATTACTTTGACAAATTCTCCGGTAGAAGCAACTTGCATGCATAGTCCCAAGGACATTACCATCTAGTCTCTTTGAATCATAACACACTTCCTTTTCATTCATAAGTTTCCAGGTTTGTTGATTATGCTGCTCACTATTGTTAGGAAGTCAAAAATAGGTTTGAAATTGATTTATAAACCCCAAGCATTCCCATATTGATGTTTGTTGTTGTTATGGTCCCTCAAAACCACCCAGAATTGAGATTTACCCTATTTTATTACTATTTGAGGGTTAAAACGGTGTTGAAACTTGAAATTCCCCAAGGAACATGCCCTTGATAGAGGTTATTGCAATGTTACCTAGATGACCAATGTTTTTGAAAGTTATAAATTGCAAAGGGGCAGAAAACGATGCCTAGTATATTGCAAACACACTTCTTTATGTGATTAACTTAATGAGGCTAATTCACATTGCCCAAGTCATTGTTTAATGTGTTGTGTTCTAGCAGTAAGGAAAAACATTTATTGTAATGAAGACCATGTTCAAACTCCAAACCTTGTTTGGTATGTTTCTTTGTTAACATAGGCCTACAATGATGGAGGGAAATCATTGTAGATTGATGTCTCTTTCCCTAGTATGTGGGATATCAAGTGCTTCACAATTTGGTGTAGCACAACAGTTTGTATTGTAATGTGGTAGTATGGCACATGATTGGTTGATTTGAGAAGCATCTACTTATTATTTTACAATGTTCCTTTGAATACAAGAGACTGATATTTTGACATTAGTGGAACCAGGAGTGAAGTCTTATTAATGAAATAGATTTTAGAAAACCTAGGTATAGGGAGCATCTGATTACTAATGTAGTTATTTATCTATTTCTCTTAGTTTGTCCATTTTTTGTTGCTCAAGTTCAAAGTACATTTGTACTGGCATAGTATTATCCCCCCATTCTTCATTAATGTTACATGCTTGGGTTTTTGCATTGCTAAGCGAAGAAAAAAATGGTCTATGCACTAGG
Organism: Pseudotsuga menziesii; assembly: GCA_001517045.1. NCBI lineage: Eukaryota > Viridiplantae > Streptophyta > Pinopsida > Pinales > Pinaceae > Pseudotsuga > Pseudotsuga menziesii. Next base: position 101,009 of record LPNX010066414.1, on the reverse strand, counting down.
TTCCTATGCATTGATCATAATCTACCTATTGACACAAGACCAACATTCATATAATGCAATAATCAATTGACCTAATTACAATGCATAATTGTATTATCCTCCATAACCTCAATTGGCTAGTGGAGGCCAAGATTGAGCATAATGTGTGATTCTATTAGTTTATCGATTTGTCAAGATTCAGTTCCCCACATGTCCACTGTACCATTAAGGGACGAGATAACAAGTGGAGTCCCCACTTTCCCTAAATCTAGTCAGTGCAGTTGTATCTCACTGACACCTTTCAGTTGTGACTCATGAGTCTACATGTTCTGTTGTTGATGATGTGATTCATGTTATTTGACTAATATTTCTGTTCCTCTATTTTTACAATATTTTAAAAATCGGTGAAAGATTCGCTAGTTTTTACAATTTTTTTATAATGAAGTCAAATATTCGCCAAGATTTTACAATATCTTATAACTTAGTGAAAGAATCACCAATATTTTACAACATTATATAATAAAATGAAATATTCACCAGGATTTTACAACATTATATAATAAAAAGAAAGATTCACCAAATTTTTTATATATACATTTTATATTATTGATAAAATCGCCTTCAAATTTTCCTATATATCAGAGAGATTCACCCATTGTTTATACATATAAATCTAGGGGGGGTTCTTAAAATCATCCTTGGTGAGGACCAAATTTTTTAATGCATATAGGTAAATGAGAATTTCACCATACCAACTACCATTATATCTACGAGTGAATAAGTGTTTGTTAAAGAAAATATCGTTGAAAGGTGTATCAACTACACCTATACAGAGGTCAAAGATAAACTCTATTAAGCCCAAATATAAACTCTACTAAGCCCAAGGATTTGGGATTTTCAAATTCAAGATCAAACTTTTGGAGGATAGAAATCTAATGAGTGAGTTCCATTAATGACTCACCTACTCAATAGGTAGAAAATAGGATTAGAATTCACAACCATTGTATCCATCCCAATGAGAATATAATGGCGTAGCTTTTGAATTATATATATACATAAATATAAGGAAACCTTCTCATCATGGTTATAATATAACGTTGGTGTTGATATTTTCTTTGTAATTGTATAAATGATGTGCTTAGAGTGTTCCTCCCCTTTCTGAACTAACATGTTGTACCAACCACGATAAAAGATGATGAAATACAAAAATGTAGAGGATGGAGTCCTCTAATTCAAGAGGGATTATTAAAGGATAAGATGTGTGGGAACACTTTAATTTATCAAAGGATTATTGATCTTGTTCATCCCATACAAAGGATTTGTTGAAACACTATAAATGCAAAAATCAATTTGAGCGTGTATCAAATCAATAGGAACATGTATCATAGTTGGGAACTAAATGACACAAGAATATCACCTTTCTTTGAAGGCTTTACAATTGGTGGAAATTTTAGGGTAAAGGGAGTTCAAGACTGGCTTGAACCTTTAATGATCAATAATAATACCATACCTAGAGATGATCAATTCCATTAATTTTCCAATAGTAATGCAAAACACACATTTAAAAGGGTTCAAGCAAATATTATATTTCTGATATCGAAGGAAAATTTTGTGAAGGTCCTTTAAATGTTGTAATCGTTCTTTAAATGAAATATGAGGTCATCAAGAATGTAAAAATGTTATCAAAAAATTCATGAAATCGGTAGAACATTTCCCACTTCCCACTAAAAACCAACACTAATGTTCTTCAAACCAAAAGAGATAACTCTTCTTGATATATCAAAGAAAAAAATATCAAATTAGTTAATCAAACAACTTAAAATTGCAAAACACCAAAAACAACATAGTTTTTCAAAACAATTAAATTGATTTTACTCTGGACTCTAATTGATCTCCCATGGCCTCAATTATAAAAATTTTTAATATAATCAAGCCGACAAACTATAACTATAACTTAGTATTTGACCAAGTCTGTGAAACCAAATGAGAACTAAACACATAGTATGAAAGGAATGCAAACGTAATAAAGGAATATAAATTTGTAATAGTATTAATTTTTAATAAATATTTTTTATTATGATAATCTATTTTCACTATGTAAAAAGTGGAGAGAAAGACCTCTTTATGTGTGACAAGTGTGTGTAATGTTAGCTACCTAAATCACATTAAATCCATATCTATTAAACACAAAAAAATAGGTGGACTTGAAGTGTTTGAAAACATATATAAAAGAGAAAAAATATAGTTCAATTGTTTACAAGAATTATATATATATAAAATTATGATGATTCTTTTATTATTATGATTCACGGTTTATTTGTGAAATTTTTAATGGCCGTATCCAAATTACTCCAAAACCACATGTAATGACTCATAGAGTGTTAGTGTTTTCCCCCTCTCATCTACTTGGAAATACCCAGAGTGACACATACTTGTATGTCTTCTAGTATGCATAAGCATTCATCTAATTGACTTAATTCTAAAAATAGTTGAATGTTGATAATACACTGCAAACCGATCTTTTTTATCTTATGCTCTATAAAATCTTGTTAATGTATTCCCATCATAATTAATATTCACATAGAATTTTGTTATGTTTTAAAACATATAGCGAGTTATCCAATGAACTAAAGAGTCATTCTCCATCCTTTTAATGTATTGTTTGCTAATGAAACCATGTTTAAATTCTCAAGGGAAAACCTCATTTATCAAATGGTTTTTTATTTTAGAATATCTATTGGCTCTTTGCAAGAAAGAAACTTCTAGGAAATGATATCTAAATTTGGGATTTCCGATGTGTGTGGATTCCGATATAAAACACCCCGTAGAAAGATCTTAATCCCTTCATAAAACTCATGACTTATAGTTGATAAGGAGTAGAGATAGTGAAAACCTGGGCTCTTCTTAGAGTGAAGCGATCAGTTGATGTGCCATGTTGCTCTTCTATACATATATTGTCAACCATGGGGTGCTTTCTTTACTTGAGTACATAACTCATATTTGAGGGTACTTGAGAATGTACTTGTGTTATTTTTTGGGGATGTCTCACCATTTTGTTCAAAATGTATTGATTTATGCAGGCTTTGGATAGAGCCCACAGATTGGGACAACGCAAGGTAGTGAATGTTCACCATCTTATTATGCGAGGAACACTGGAAGAGAAAATTATGGGGCTTCAAAAGTTCAAGGTCTCAATTGCTAATGCAGTCATAAATGTTGAGAATGCTAGTCTGAATTCAATGGATACGACTTAGTTGCTTGACCTTTTTACCCCATCTGCAACTTTTGGGAAGGTATAGTGTCTAGTGTCATTTTCAATATAAATGTATTCATAATAGAAACTGGTTTTTTGGATCTTAATCTACCTTGCTGATTTTTCCTATAAAATTTGTAGATACCTTCATCTTCTAAAAAGTCGGAAGGTTATGAAGTCTCGAGCAATGCAAATGCTATAGGTGCAGGAAAAGGCTTAAAGACAATTGTTGCCCTAGATTTTGACAATTAGTTTTGTCGCAATTTATTGTTTTCTTAATGGGATTTTTGGAACTAATGTAATCTATTTTGTTAGGTTGTAGTGAAATTCGAAAATATCAGAGGAGTACTGAGCTTCTTATTCGAAAGTTTCATTTTTAGAGGTTGGTTCGAGAAATTGCATAGGATTTCAAGGTATGCTATGTAAACTTGGAAAATTCTTTATTGACAAGGCTAAGATGGTAGTGTGGAATGTTATGCTTTTTATTTATTTTATTTTAAAACTGTTCATGAATAGAGAACCCATCGCCTACCTTGTAGAGTTCCCTGCTCCACATCAAAATCTCTTTTCCCTATGATGTGCCAAATTTTTTATATAGTATTTTCTGTAGTGGTGGTTTGTTGTTGAAGTGATTATAACTACCCTAATCATCCCTCTATTCTCATCTTCAATATTGAATAGATTTTGACCATCTTGTGAAATGACACAAAAATTGATTCCAGTGCAGAGCTATTTGCTGGGGTTAGTTGGAGGGTTTGATTTTTTGTCCTATTTGCTCGGGAACATATGGTTTCGATGTAAATGTTTTGTTCAGTTGTCTCTAGACCTCACTAAGAAATGTTATGGAATCTTATTGATTGCTCTATTTCCCTTATCTTTTTAAAATTTGTTATGTTTTGGCTTGTATTTATAATTAATCTCCCAAAGTTGTTTGAATTTATGTCTATTACAAACGGATATGTATTTCCAAATCCATGTTGTTTTAGCACTGTAGGAGGCTTTCGATGCTTACCTTGTGGGGCTATTTGAGGACACAAACTTGTGCGCTATTCATTCTAAGAGGGTTACCATCATGCCCAGGGATATACAGCTGGCTAGAAGGATTCACGGTGAAAGGGCCTAAGCTCTCTTTGAGACATAATCGCCATTGAAGAATACCATTTTTTATTATTATGTAGATTCCTCGATGTATTTTAGGCTACAACTTTGATGATGTACCAAACATATATGTTGGTTTTGCAATTCTGAAATTCTGGTCACATTATACTTAATATGGCCACTATATTAGATTTTCGTTTGTCTTGACACTTGATATGGTGGATTTTAGCCACTGGATATGGTTTATGCTCAATCACCTAACTTAGTAATCTAGCTTATAACAATTGAATGTAATATTTGAAAAGTGCACTGCTATTAATATTAATGTTTTCTTGCAATGATGTGTCTTTTGTATTGTTTTGTAGGTGTTATGGGAACTGTTTGTGAATTCATTATTTTGTGACTTGTTATTAAGGTTTGCAACATGATTGAATATCCATCCCATCAATATAACATTTGCAGATTCCTATGGTTCTTCAATTTAACATTTGACAATGCTTATGGAGTGATTCACCCCTTATGTACATGGCTTATTTATCTGAGATATTTATATAGCTAGATTTTCACTGCTCTACACTAAGGATTGAGACGGTGTTCCAGTATTTTTTTGTGCATCTTTCTTTGGCTATTATAATGCGTGCACTACCTAGTTGTGGTGGTATATTATTTAAGATATTTTTGGATAGAAATTGGTTGCTTCTAAGAAGTATCTTCAGCAATATACAATTGTAAATTGGGAGAGTTAAATAGGAAAGGAAAAATCAACTGGAAAACTTTTACATGGGAAATTATTGTTTGAACATCGTTCCTTATATTGTAGTAATAGAAATCCCCTGATTTTGGTGGTGGAGTAGGTGAGCTCCCTTCGTGAAGCAGGATATCTTTGAGAAAATGCAAAGTTGTTATTTCCTTAAATCTTTCATACAGTTTCCACTGTTTGGGGTCAAGCAAAGGCTTGTATAATGTGTGATGTTCAATTCCATTAGAAATGTATAATACAGTGTATAGTCAAAGGTTCTTTTTGAGATATTCTCTCTAGTTATTCTCTCCATGCATCCAGAATGTCACATTGTTTAAAATTAATTGAAAATTTTGGAATTAAAATTGCAAATTTTAGTAGACACGAGCATCCTGAAAACTTGAGAAAGGAACAAGGCAAGGTAATGATCTTTGAATTTTTTAAAGAACTAGGTGATTGGAAATATTAGGTGGTTATGTTGAATGAAAGTCATTTTCTGTCCATGAAGATCAAGTTGAAATCTAAAAACTAACTGGTGCATGATGCGCAATGATACATTGTCCTAAATTCATATTATATAGGCATATCTCAAGACACAAAGAGGCCAAGTTCTAATTCTTTATTTTTAAAAAATTGAAACTCAAGGAACATGGATTTTCCTTTCTCTTGCATGCTCTAACTATCTCTTTCTTCCTTGTCTTTATGTTTTAGGCGTGGAGAATGAGGCACTAATAAAAATAACTTATATTATGTTGGTAGCAGTTGCATTTATATTTGGTCACGATTTCATTGATAAAGAGCATAAGAATAAAATAGGTTATTTCTCTATTTGAAACAAAAAACATCACATGATACATCAAATGCAATGAATAAATCCTAGGGGTTTTACTTCACTGAAAAAATATAAAAGAAGAAATGAGGGGATTTAAAAAAATGAACTATCCAATATATAGTAAGACAATCTCTAACCATGAAAATAATTGAAATATGCAAGTTGATAAAAATACAACCTGCCTTAATTCTTACTAATGAGCTTGTGGCAATGTTTGGGAATTTCCAGGACACAAAAACCAACCAGAAACATAATATCTTGAGATTGATTGAGATATCATGCTGGTATGGTTAATTTTATTCTCACAAACATCAAGCAGACATGTCATTTAAGAAACTTGGAAAATGTGTATTCTTTATTTATGCTATGAACTATAGTCATCACTCCTAACATCCAACCTTGCCATGTTAGGAGTGATGGGAAATGTTTGATCCAAGGTTTCTCCTAGGATTACACAGCCAGGCCCCCTCGACATCGGATATTTTCTAGACAATATCATCAACCACTGCATTGGTCCCTTTGTAGTACTTGATGACTCTGATGGGGAGCCCTCTTCCTCCCTTCTTTCCTCACTCTACTTCTAGTTCCAGCACGACTTGAATTCTACATTATATACTCAACATGAATTTGTATTTTCACTACTACTCTTTGTGGTATTTATATTTCTGTCGATCAGATAGCTCTTCCTCTGTTCTTAGTATTGTAGCAATAGTTAGGAGTTCCCTTCACACTCCCACTGTATATTCACGCTATTTGTACTTTTGAGTCCCATTAACCAACTTTGCAGTCATTTGTTGGACATCAATAAAGTTATATTTTGACATATTATCCACCCACTTAAATGTTGTTGCTTTACCATTTGAAAGACAGGAAAAAGTTGTCATCATGAACTTAGTCAATAAAACTAATAAAATAAGAGGACACATCCATGTGCATGTGAATGTTCTTCTCACTCTAGTTGCATAGATATTATATGCCATTGTGTTAGTTTATATAGAATATTCCTTGTTCTTGAATGTATGATTGTTTTTCCTAGTGCTTAAAACAAAGTATCATGTAATTTCTCTAGCCAAGGTGTAAATATTATTCATAATTATTTATTTTAGATTTGGTATTATGTACCTTTAGGCACTAAAGGCATGCAATCCCACAACCAACCCTGTTGATTCACCTTTTCTATATGGCTTTGGTCCCTTCTTTACACTGCTCCTATATACGGCAAATCTCTTTTTTAATATCACCTTGGCTTCCAACTAATTTTTCTTCATATTTTTCATAATACATTATGGGATCAATATTTATGTCTAGTGGTCCTTGAAATAGTTGTACTTAGCCATCCGATTGACCTAGTTTTGTGATCATTTGTTGGACATTAGTAAAATTATCTTATCGACAGAGGAAGAGGTGGACAAGTATGCAGGAGCTGAAGAAGGACCCTTTTTGGAAAGGTTGAAACCATTGTCTTTCGGTTCCATAAGGGAGATTGCAAGTTTGCAGGTTGGAAATCTAACAATATGGTAGAATCTAAACCATGTTGTTTTGCTGCTATATATTAAACAATACCCACATACAACTGAACAATAATTTTGGCTTAGAATTTAGGGATTTGATGGAAACTCTAATAACCTCATCTGCAGTCTCTATTGGAGACAAGTAAGAAGGAATTATTGAATGTATCAAAATCCACAGTTTAACTATGTTTTAGAATTACCCTTTCAACTCATTTAAGTTCGAAAACCAATAACTTTGGGATTTGAGTTGCATTCTCTCTCGACAGGGAAATTTGATGTAGATGCAAAACTAATGAACTTTGACAGAAAAGATACAATCCTTGGGAAGTTCTAGAACAACGCGTAACAATGGATGATCCTTATTCTTTGTTAATGATAAATTTAAATTTGTTAATGTATTTCATTTTCTTTATTTATATAATAAAGCAGAGTAAATAATTGGACTATGTTATGTATTAGAATAACAATTTGCATTATGCAGGTTATTGATACAGGTGACGGAATTGTTCAAAATATTGTTGAGTTTATTTTTTTTGGCATGAAAGCTGAGGAGGAGAATTCTATCCAAAAATTGTATTTTTTATTTTAGTTCAAGTATAACATCTATTACAAATTATTGAAATAATTTTCTTGCAATTGGTTTAATATTCAATGTCGGAAGCTTGGTTATCGAGGGAAAATTCATTAAGTCATCAACATTTGAGAAGGAATCTGTAAGGATTGAAGTAACTTTTGAAAGCTTCTTCTTAATGATTGGCAAGTGGAAATCTCCAACAATACCATTAGATTGGGTAAATCCAAAAGAGCATGATATTTAACTAGTTCTATAATTCTATTCTAATACATTATCGATGAATTTAGTAGTTAAATGACTATCTTGAACAACATGGAATGGTGAGAAATCTAATTTTTTCAGGGAAAAACATTGAGTCTTATATTAAAATATTATGAAGGCCACATCGTGGGAAATTATAGGTTTTTATTCCTCTATGGATCCAAGTTAGGAGATCCAACATATTTGATTTATCCCCATAATCAACACCTTGTATGATTTCGAAGAACATGGTTTTGAGCAGAAATTTTAATCTTTTGGTCATCCAAAACCTTATGAAAGACCATACTTCCATAGGCATAGTTTCTATCTTCAAAGGTTAATTTACATGAAATGGACCAAAGGAAGGAGAGGGTTGTCAACCTAAGCAATTGACCAAAAATAATGAGAAACTAAAGGGAACAAAGTTGAATTACCAAAATGGGATGCCTTCCAATAGAGAGGTTTGGAAACAAAATCCAAATGCTCATAGATGTTCCTCTATAGGGACCTAGCAAATAACTGCCCCAAAATATTTGCTTTATGTCTTCCTCTCTACTCCAGTGCACACAAAGGCTATCTATGAGAATTTTCCTAAACAAATTGTGTTTGTTAGCTAAACATTAATAGAGATTGATTCATTTAGTTACTCTAAATAGACACACACACACACACACACACACATATGTTTCAAGAGAATGGAAAATCACCCATGCGAAGAAAGGTGTGTGTGTGTGTGTGTGTGTGTGTGTCATTCGAACAAATGGTGTGTATTCACCATAATCTGTGGCCATGTTTTCACTTTTCTCAGGAAATCCAACAGGTGTATATATAATGGAAAAAGGATAAAAGCTCAAACTCATATTACCATTAGCTTGATAGAATAAACAAAATAACTTGTTGATGCAAGCATCAAAATGGAAGTTATTCCTCTGTGATAGTTACTCTTTTTTCTAACACAGTTGTTAGTGTCAGCACTTTGGAGAAGGATCAGTGATATCTCAGTTACTTAGTTTAGCATTTGATTTTGAACTTGGAAATCACTAATGAGAAAATCATGAAGTGTACAGTTGTAGTATAGGAAACGAAATACTGTATTGGCAGGAAGGATACCTAGTAGACCACGATAACTGTAGATCAAATAAAAGTATATAGATTGAATGAAGAATTCCTGTAGTGGATTGCAGGAAATTCATTAAAGAGTCTTCCAATTCTAGATTCTAGAGCAAGCTAATTACTAAAAAAATCTCAACATATTTTAATGGAATATATTCTCGTGAAATATTTGTACAAATTGTGATTAGATGTGTAAATTACGATAGATTTTAGAACACATGCATGAGACAAAACATAAGTGAATAAAATTGCAATAAAAATTATATTACCTCATGAGTTTGTTGGGGTAAAGTCGAGAAAACTTTCTTTGAATTATACCCTTCCTTAGTTTCCGCCACTCGATCTTAAACATCTTAAAAAAAAATCTATTGACTCTTGATTGTGGGTTTCTTGAGACAGGCCTGAAAAGGTATTTCCTCAAACATCCTTCACGTTGGGCGCTCCATTATACTAGGATAGCAATTTGAGCTCTCACAAATTAACTCAAATGTTGTATCTATGCCAAATCAATAATCAAAATATGAACGATTGATGTTTGATTCAAGATAGGGAGAGAATTTCATCTGAGGGGGATTAAACCTATTTTTTCCTTGTTGGACTATTTTGATGCCTATCCTATATCCCTATGTGGGACTATTATGATTCCTTTCCTATATCTTCCCTTAGGTTTGTTTTAGTGCATATAGATATACAAAAACATGCCTAGAATGACAGTTTACTCACTAATCATCTTAGGAGTTTACATCCAATGCTTTGGATCCACAATATGATCATAAATCAACCAGCAATGAAAATTTCATCAATACTCCAACATAATTCAATTCCTAGGCTGCTGGAAATGGCTGATAGAATTTGATCTTGGTCAAAATTGCAAGGACTTTTGACGAGAATCATGCTTTCTGTAAATTAGGAATTATACAATTTTTTGCTGAAACGTGAACGTTTCCACCACTATATCATGTTTAGTTTGTTGATCAAAACTAGGAGGGATATATTTTTTATATGTAATATATAAAGCAAAGTGTTTCCTGATAAATATATTGCAAAACCTTGGTTGACTGCATGCCTGGTCATCTGTTACAAGACTGCCAATGACAGTTTTCCAACATGCTTGAAAATATTTACAAATTTTCTTGTAATTATTCCCTTAATGTACCTTCTCTACTAGCCTTAGTATGCAAAATTAATCAACGGTTCTGAGCCTTTATGTTTTTCTTCAAGCAGTTGTCACAACATTTAATTTGAGAAAGAATAGGCAAAGGGATTACTTTGACAAATTCTCCGGTAGAAGCAACTTGCATGCATAGTCCCAAGGACATTACCATATAGTCCCTTTGAATCATAACACACTTCCTTTTCATTCATATGTTTCCAGGTTTGTTGATTATGTTGCTCGCTATTGTTAGGAAGTCAAAAATAGGTTTGAAATTGATTTATAAACCCCAGGCATTCCCATATTGATGTTTGTTGTTGTTATTACCTTAAAACCACCAAGAATTGAGATTTACTCTATTTTATTACTATTTGAGGGTTAAAACAGTGTTGAAACTTGAAATTCCCCAAGGAACATGCCCTTGATAGAGGTTATTGCAATGTAACCTAGATGACCAATGTTTTTGAAAGTTATAAATTGCAAATGGGCGGAAAAGGATGCCTACTATATTGCAAACACACTTCTTGATGTGATTAACTTAATGAGTCTAATTCACATTGCCCAAGTCATTGTTCAATGTGTTGTGTTCTAGTAGTAAGGCAGAGCATTTATTGTAATGAAGACCATGTTCAAACTCCAAACCTTGTTGGGTATGTTTCTTTGTTAACATAGGCCTGCAATGATGGAGGGAAATCATTATAGATTGATGTCTCTTTCTCTAGTTTGTAGGATATCATGTGCTTCACAATTTGGTGTAGCACAACAGTTTGTATTGTAATGTGGTAGTATGACACATGATTGGTTGATTTGAGAAGCATCTACTTATTATTTTACAATGTTCCTTTGAATACGAGAGACTGAGATTGTGACATTAGTGGAACAAGGAGTGAAGTCTTATTAATGAAATAGATGTTAGAAAACCTAGGTATAGGGAGTATCTGATTACTAATGTAGTTATTTATCTATTTCTCTTAGTTTTTCCATTTTTTGTTGCTCAAGTTCAAAGTAAATTTGGAGTGGCATAGTATTATCCCCCCATTCTTCATTAATGTTACATGCTTGGGTTTTTGCATAGCTAAGCGAAGAAAAAAATGGTCTATGCACTAGGTTCCTATGCATTGATCATAATATACCTATTGACACAATACCTGCATTCATCTAATGCAATAATCAATTGACATAATTACAATGCATAATTGTATTATCCTCCATGACCTCAATTGGCTAGTGGAGGCCAAGATCGAGCATAATGTATGATTCTATTAGTTTATCGATTTGTCAAGATTCAGTTCCCCACATGTCCACTGTACAATTAAGGGACGAGATAACAAGTGGAGTCCCCACTTTCCCTAAATCTAGTCAGTGCAGTTGTATCTCACTGACACCTTTCAGTTGTGACTCATGAATCTACATGTTTTGTTGTTGATGATGTGATTCATGTTATTTGACTAATATTTTTGTTCCTCTATTTTTACAATATTTTAAAAATTGGTGAAAGATTCGCTAGTTTTTACAATTCTTTTATAATGAAGTGAAATATTCGCCAAGATTTTACAATATCTTATAACTTAGTGAAAGAATCACCAATATTTTACAACATTATATAATAAAATGAAATATTCGCCAAGATTTTACAACAATATATAATAAAAAGAAAGATTCACCAAATTTTTTATATATACATTTTATATTATTGATAAAATCGCCTTCAAATTTTCTTATATATCAGAGAGATTCACCCATTGTTTATACATATAAATCTAGGGGGGGTTCTTAAAATCATCCTTGGTGAGGACCAAATTTTTTAATGCATATAGGTAATGAGAATTTCACCATACCAACTACCATTATATCTACGAGTGAATAAGTGTTTGCTAGAAAAATTATCGTTGGAAGGTGTATCGACTACACCTATATAGAGGTCAAAGATAAACTCTATTAAGCCAAAATATAAACTCTACTAAGCCCAAGGATTTGGGATTTTCAAATTCAAGATCAAACTTATGGAGGATAGAAATCTAATGAAGGAGTTCCATTAATGACTCACCTAATCAATAGGTAGAAAATAGGATTAGAATTCACAACCATTGTATCCATCCCAATGAGAATACAATAGCGTAGCTTTTGAATTATATATATCCATAAATATAAGGAAACCTTCTCATCATGTTTATAATATAACGTTGGTGTTGAGATTTTCTTTGTAATTGTATAAATGATGTGTTTAGAGTGATCCTCCCCTTTATGAACTAACATGTTGTACCAACCACGATAAAAGATGATGAAATACAAAAATGTAGAGGATGGAGTCCTCTAATTCAAGAGGGATTATTAAAGGATAAGATTTGTGGGAACACTTTAATTTATCAAAGGATTATTGATCTTGTTCATCCCATAAAAAGGATTTGTTGAAACACTATAAATGCAAAAATCAATTTGAACGTGTATCAAATCAATAGGAAAATGTATCATAGTTGGGAACTAAATGACACAGGAATATCACCTTTCTTTGAAGGATTTACAATTGGTGGAAATTTTTGGGTGAAGGGAGTTCAAGATTGGATTGAACCTTTAATGATCAATAATAATACCATACCTAGAGATGATCAATTCCATTAATTTTCCAATAGTAATGCAAAACACACATTTAAAAAGGTTCAAGCAAATATTATATTTCTGATATCGAAGGAAAATTTTGTGAAGGTGCTTTAAATGTTGTAATCGTTCTTTAAATGAGATAGGAGGTCATCAAGAAATGTAAAAATGTTTTAAAAAAATTCATGAAATCAGTAGGACATTTCCCACTTCCCATTAAAAACCAACACTAATGTTCTTCAAACCAAAAGAGATAACTCTTCTTGATATATCAAAGAAAAAAATATCAAATTAGTTAATCAAACAACTTAAAATTGCAAAACACCAAAAACAACATAGTTTTTCAAAACAATTAAATTGATTTTACTCTGGACTCTAACTGATCTCCCATGGCCTCAATTATAAATTTTTTTAATATAATCAAGCCGACAAACTATAACTATAACTTAGTATTTGACCAAGTCTGTGAAACCAAATGAGAACTAAACACATAGTATGAAAGGAATGCAAACGTAATAAAGGAATATAAATTTGTAATAGTATTAATTTTTAATAAATAATTTTTATTATGATAATCTATTTTCACTATGTAAAAAGTGGAGAGAAAGACCTCTTTATGTGTGACAAGTGTGTGTAATGTTAGCTACCTAGATCACATTAAATCCATATCTATTAAACACAAAAAAATAGGTAGACTTGAAGTGTTTGAAAACATATATAAAAGAGAAAAAATATATTTCAATTGTTTACAAGAATTATATATAAACAAGTGGAATAAGCAACAAAGTTGCTTAGTACCTGCCTCCTAAGAAGAGATTGAAAATATATAGCTATAGGATAATTTTGCTATAAAAATATATGATAAAACAAATATAATTACAATTTGAAAGAAATTAAAACAAAAATGAATTAAAAAATGTCCATTTAAATACGATATAGGTTATTGCAATGTAGCATAAAACAAGCATATTCAAGCTTCCTTACATACTTCTAGTAATATTCTTGACTTATGTTATAAAAATATGCAAGTTTCCTTATAGACTAGCATAAATAGGAAATGAGAAATAATAGCTTATAAGACTATAAATTAATCTCATTGTTGTGAGAATAGTTTATTTATATTTTATTATAAATTTATAATTTAAATTTAAAATAAATTTAATTATTTTAAATTGAAAAAAAATAATTNTAATGGATTTTCCAAGAATAATTTATAGATAGTTCAAAATAAACTATTGTTATCAAATAACATGCATATATCTACTTGTTGGGAAAAAAACATGAAACTTAATA
>LPNX010066414.1:60022-71230 GCA_001517045.1 Pseudotsuga menziesii | reverse complement strand
ATTTTATTATTATGATGTCATGTTGCCACATGTCAACTCAAATCCAGATACCAAATTCCAAAGTTTACATCATCTTCTATCCACCAATCAGCTGTTTACATAAATAAGTTTTTAACAAAATTAAAAAAAATATTTTACAAATCCCTAAGTCATACTTTGCAAAACAGATTTTAATTCTTTATAACTGCCTCAAAAGACACCAACTAATACAAAAGTCAAAAGAGTTTGACTTACAATGGATTACAATATACCCACTGAGGCAGGTATAAAAATTATGATGATTCTTTTATTATTATGATTCACGGTTTATTTGTGAAATTTTTAATTGCAGTATCCAAATTACTCCAAAACCATATGTAATGACTCATAGAGTGTTAGTGTTTTCCCCTCTCATCTACCTGGAAATACCCAGAGTGACACATCCTTGGAGATCAACCTCACGACAAAAATTGAGTTATTTCTACAATGTGTCTCATTAGAGGTACTCATCCATCATTAAAAGGAGTATTTTTCCCCTAAAATCAATCTTGACGGTTAGTTTACACGGTTAGTTTACAGAGGGAATGTATGATCATTTGGCTCAAATTCTTATTGGTCAATCACGAAATCTTGGCAATCAATTCACAAAGAGAATAGATGATTATCAGGATCAAATATTTATTGGTCAATTGCTTCTCTAGTAAGACAAATTAGTCATTTGTCTGATATAGACATTAATGATGAGAAAATCAAGCCATTTAGACATGGCATACTTGTATGTCTTCTAGTATGCATCAGCATTCATCTAATTGACTTAATTCTAAAAATAGTTGAATGTCGATAATACACTGCAAACCAATCCTTTTTATCTTATGCTCTATAAAATCTTGTTAATGTATTCCCATCATAATTAATATTCACATAGAATTTTGTTAGGTTTTAAACCCCATAATGAGTTATCCAATGAACTGAAACATCATTCTCCATCCTTTTAATGTATTGTTTGTTAATGAAACCATGTTTAAATTCTCAAGGGAAAACCTCATTTATCAAATGGTTCTTTATTTTAGAATATCTATTGGCTCTTTCCAGGAAATAAACTTCTAGGAAATGATATCTAAATTTGGGATTTCCAAGATTATTTGCATTCCTCCCTAGCACACCTGTAATTATAAACACAAAAACATGAATTGTAACATATTTATGCCTTAAAAAAATAACATGCGTTGTGCCCAACCCTCTTGACATTGGAAATAATGCACATAGTTGATTTAAGAATGCCTTTCGGAAATATGTGTCTTTAAAGAAACACCTGATGGGAATGAAATATGAATGTATTCCTTCTTGAAAAATATTGAGCCTCTTGTTCTAAAGGATTCCAAATGTTAAGATGAATGTATCGAGGTTTATATTGTTAAACAATGAAAATTTGCATCCTACTCTTTGATTGTCGTTTATGATTTCAATGAATATGTTGTTTTGTTTTCATTATTATCTAGTTCTTCCATACCCAAAGCAGTCCCATTGTAAAATTTTACTTGTTTGGAGGATAGTTGTTACCATGTCTATCCTTTATGTTGTCCAACTATGAATTCAAAGCAATCCTCTTTTATATTGTGAATTCAACATACAAGGTAGTGCATCTTCATCCTCTTCTTCAAAGTTATATGGTGCATACTATTCTTTACTTATCTTTCCTTTGTAGACATTTTGTATAGCATTTCTTCATATCTTAGACTGTTCTAAGTATTTGGCACATAACCTAATATACTTCCTCTCTAAAACAAGAACGGTTATGATCCTTTTTGTTGGCCAACTACAAACTCATTGTGAAAGCATGTCTTATTGAAGAATTGTTTCAGCATATAAGGTATATTTACTGACTTATTCATCCCCTTCTTCATAGTTTGTTAGTGCATAGTTTTCTCCATTGATCTCCCTTTTATCATCATGGTCCATAGCACATGTTCATGTTTTTACACTATTTTCTATTATTTCGCACATCACCTTTGGTTATATAATTGAATAATTCCTCTATAAATTAAAGTAACCTTACTTATGTTCTTTTTATAATTGAGTCTTACACTACAAGATTAAAAAAAAACAGTATGTACATTTGAAAGCTTTTATTTTCTACCTCTTCTGACCCGAGAAAGAATAGCAAGTCAGACTCACCCCCATAATCATTCTTTAATTTCCTTTCTAGGAACAAAACGTTTAGCATTTGAATTGCTAGTTTATCTTGAGGGCCTAAGAAAACCCAATCTTTGATAAGTGCACTTGAATTTCATAATTTGTCTTTCCATGTCTATTATTCTATGATATGTAATCATTGGTGCTTGAGACAATTTCATGTTTTTAGTCCCTGTATTTTTTTCATTGGTGCACTCGGGAAAAGATTGGTAAGGATTCCAAGTCATGTTATAGATGGAATGAATGTAAAAAAAAAAATTGTTTTCCTTTCAGAAATATGATTTCGGTAGATGTGATAGCAGTTTCTTTTAGTCGGGGACTAACATCACCTTGAACTAATGCATCATTAGATCCAGAATATTTTGAAGGACGATGGCTTACCAAACATATATTCATGAGATAATGAAATGGATGCTTTAGTGACTTCATTTGATAATCTTTTATTGTATGTTTTTTTTTATCAATATTTTTTGTTTTGGATTTTACCAGGACTTTGGAACCAAAAATAGTCAAGACATATAACATGCAACACAAATGAACATTATGCATAGAAGTGTCTTATTTTCCTAACTCTGGTCAAGCAATAATTAAATATTTTATTTACAAGAATGCATTTAATCATGTTCTCCAAAGACATAAACATGTTTGTGGTACAACTAAAAATAGAGAGGCATATTATATTGCACTTGTTGAAGGGTTAAAAGAGGAAAAACAATACAGTTCCAATGAAATTTTTGTTTACACCACTTTATAATTGATATGTAACCTTATCAAAGGCATCTATCAAGTTCAAAAGGACAATATCAAGCCTCTTCACAAACAAGCAAGGAAAATCGTTGCTCAAATTTAGCCCTTAACATAAAATATGAGGAAGAGATTCAAAAGACGTCCAATGATCCTGTGTTTGGAGCAACTTCAGAACCAGGTGTAGGTTCGAGAGATGACTTGCTATCAACGCCACCTCCACCAGAATTTGTTGGAAATCAATATAGATGTCCATTCTGTAAATGGTTTTTAATGATATATGTGTTTCTTACAATGTCATGGTTGTTTGATCGAAACCCATTCTTTTCCTATGTTGTATAATGTTAACAACAAAACATACATGTAACATCCACTTAGTACGTGACCGGAAAACATGAAGTGTAAGTAAAAGGAATTGTACGTACTAATCCTAACTTCATCAAATTGTGGATGAAATTGATAGGGTTAGGAGGCTGAAATCTTTGCACGACTAAAAAGATGATTGGGGACGAATCCACTAGGGGAGAGAGAGTAAACATGAATAAAGTCTTGGGGACTTAGAAAACTTATCCCGGTGTCATCATGATTTCGATGACGTATCAGAGGGAAGTTGGTTATAGTAATTATTAATAAATTACGCGCTCATCATAATGTGGATAAAATCGACAAGTATTGATAGGAATTAAAGTTAGTATATATAATTAGCTATGCCTAAAAGAAAAAATGATATGAAAACTATTGTTAAATAAACTATGATCAAACTAAATGGTGAAGAATTCCCTTTGCATATAATGGTTGAAAACCTTCAGAAAGGAGTATGATAAAGCAATTTTTTTTATCTAACTTTAATGGTTAGGAATTTAGACCCTTACTCTAGAACATTACTCTAAGGTTATACTCTCAAAGAAATTGAAGATGAAAAATAGTTATATACATATATAATAAAGCTAGATGTTAATTTACAACCCTAAACATATATTTAATACATATGTATTTGTTAATTTACAACCCTAAACATATATTTAATACATATATAAAGTTTGAGTCTATATGTTAAATATCTCTAAATGTATGTCAAAACATTTAAAGGAACCATTTCTTTATAACAGAGAGAATCGCATGTCGATATGGCAGTATGAAAAATAAATAAAGAATATAATAATCTCACTTGCACTAGAAGAAGGAAAAACGTGGAGTCTGACTAAGGCCACATGTCGGGAATAGAAGAAGAAGGTTTTCTTTTTAAAGGCTTCGATTTTTTAGTAAAAGGGGGATTTTGAGAAGCCATATTTTCTTTTCTAAAGCTTCAATTGGGGTATCCATGGGTCTGGTGGATGTTTCCTTGTCTGAAACTACCTTGGGGATCTTAGCTATGGATCCATTAATGACACTCAAACATTCAAATTATGTTTAATGTACAGATCTCATGGGATCTTAGCTATGGATGGTGCCTACGTTTTAATGATACGTTGATACGAATCATGGGTTAGTTTCCAATAGCTGCATTGTGATCATCTCGTCCTTTTGAATGGTACGATAAGTATGGGATACGCCTTACTCTAAGATTGGTGCTCATATTTTAGTATCATATGTAACGTTGTGATTTGGATTCATATACCTATTTTGAAGTATGGTTATAGGAAAGGTTGTTGCGATCTTATATATGAATACATGTTAGTATGTGCAAAAAGACCTAGGGTAATTGTGGATCGTGCTCCCAAACATCTGCATGATCCGAGAGTGTTAAGTATTAAAAATACGACTCTGATTTAGGGTTGTGCATGTATTTTCCCCTAAATTATGTGGAATGTTTTATTTTAAATTATGGTTTAGATCACCAAGATCTAAGTTGAAACCGTAGCATGAGTATTATGCACATGATTTCCTTGACTTTTAGGATGTGTGTATTTATGTGTATTATTTCCCCTGCCATATTGAATGGGAACTACAAATCGCCAAGATATGGGATGAAAATGTAGAATGAGTGTGTGTTAGCTTGTTCTAGATATTTAAGATGTATGCAAGACATTGCAAGAATTTTGGTGTAATCCGTAGAATGAATTGTGTTAATTCTTAATGGGTATGTTTATAATGATCTTATTTAATTAATAAAGTCTTTTAGTATGGTAAGAAGAGAGAACGAACTCTCTCCTTGGAAAAATAACTCTGTATAAAGAACATCCTACGAGAATATGGCTATGTGTAAGATTTATTGACATGAGTGGTTTTTGAAAAGATTATGATACTTATATAAGGTTACTTCTTACAGTGGAGGGAGTAGCTTACTATAAGAAAACCACGACATGTCTCTAATTTTCATAAAAATGGATTAGTTTCACTAAAGTCTTGTTCATAAATCCTATCAAAAGATTCTACTATCTCACAACCCTAGTGGATTCGTTGCCCAACGCAGGGGTGGATTTTGATGAACAAACATACGTCAAATGAAGCCTATGGTTGGGAGGAAATTTATAGGAAATCTTTCATCCACACAAGCTTAATTCAGATTAGAGTAGTATCTATAATGGTTAAATTTTTTTACGGAATTGATTTTATCTTGTTTTCAAGCTTATTATGAAATTTACATTCTTGGATTTGTAATCACGGGGGCTTCACGTTTTGACCAATATCCTATCACATTAGTTCATATTGTGGGTTTTAAAATTATCAAAAATCGAACCAATATATTGGAGGTATTGGGGGGATGAGGGGTTTAAGGTGGGGGCGAGTAGGGTGGTTTATAAGGATTGAGGTATAAAAAGGGCTGGGGATGAGGTTTTAAGTATTGGGAGGGGGTTTCAACAAAAAGAGTTTGGGTCAATGTCTCTGGAAATTAAGGGTATTCTTTAATATCCCATGATCGCACGTGCTATGTGAGAGGTTCACTAAGTGAATTCCCCATGTTTATAATACTAATATGTATGTTGAGTTACATGACTTCAAGTGGTGGCTGCAGAAACTGTGTTCTAATGGTGAAAGGCATTAGGATAACTCTCGAAAGACAGTGAGACTCATACCTCATCTATGATGGTTGCACCCAAGATATCAAGTACAAAATATGGTATATTTATACGGAGGGTGTTAACCATAATTAAAAGATAGGGTTAACGTGTAATCGTTATCTCATTCCAAGGATCAACTTGCAACTAATGTAACAATTGTGTTTTATTATATTATTCAATAAGATTTGCTTATGAAGGTTAGCATTAGAGTGATTGTATTTTGTAGGTTATTAATATTAAAAGAATGGTTATGGTTAAGTAAACAATGAGTTTAATTTAATTGGTGTGATTAAATGTTTTTAAAATAATAAATTTTATATTGCCCACTTCAAGAATCTATTCAAGTATTTGGGGTGTGTTACAATACAACTTTTTTTCCATTTGGCGTTGAAGAATGTAATTTTTTATCATAATGAATGGATATACCATTTTTATCATAATGAATGGATCATGTTTTGTACATTTATAACTTGGAGAAGATCCAACAGCTATTTCTTTCACTACCAACACATCATAAAGTAATTTCTGTTTTCTTTTCATATGTAGTCATCCCATTCTAAATTTCATTTCTTGAATTAAAGTAGCATTATAATTGAGGTGTGCAATGGTACTTGTTTTGCAGCTCCTATAATGCCCTTTGAATTTTTAAAAAACATATCGTGGTTGTATATTTTGGTGCAAGTATTGGTTTTTTATTTTATAGTTGACTTTGTAATTGGGATTTTAATTTGGTGATGATTAAAATACAATCAAATTATAAGATCTCTTTTATGTCAATGATATGTATGCAATCTCCCTAGATGGTTTTCATATTCCATCAATGGGATATATGATGAAATACTTGCAAAGGAGCATGATCCAAAAAAAATTCTTGGGACATTTAAAGATATTTTATTTAAAAAATATTCAAGTTGCCATTGATAATTTTAGCAGCAAGAATATTCTAGGTTTAGTTTTGGGAATGTGTAAAGGGAATCTCTGCAAGGAATTCCTACAAGATAGCACTCTTGTGGTTGTAAATAGATTGAAAGATGCTAATGTTGTAACTCTATTTTTGTTAGATCCTAGAGTCTCCATAAGGTAGGCTTAGATTTGTATAAAACATATTAAATTTGTTACACATGTTGAGTTAAATAATAGATGACAACTAGAAGAATTATCTCACCAAAATTTGCAGGAAAATATTAGATTCAAAGTGGGACTCAACTTACCAGTTTCTAAGTCTGAAATTAGGTCTCTCAGCAAGAAGAGTTGTTTGCATGTCAATATAGCATTGTTTATTGACAAGTAAGGCTGAGATTCAAGAAATACATTGAATGAGTAAGCAATCTTTTTGCAAAGGCCTACAATAAAAACAAAACCAACTACAATGATGAGTTATTTGCAAGATACCTAATTTCTATTATTTACACCTAGAAATTATTAATTTATTATGTAGAGGTGTTTCCATAAGGATAATCACATCACTTATGTCTTATATATATGATAGTCTTCTTTAATACATTACTTTGTAACTTTCACACTAATTATTTTTATTTCCATCCTTTGGTCTATTTGTCATTGTTGTCTTTCCTATGACTGCCAATGGCATATTGTGGCTGCCACAAAATATGTCACAAGTGGTATCCAAGAATTTTCATCTGCCACATGATAGCCCGCATGCTTTTGTTGCTAAAAAAAAGGAACACTTATGTGGAAAAGAAAACCAGTGTTTGTGGAAAAGGCCACCATTTCAAACAAAAAGAATAATGACAATAAAATTCAAACGTTGAAAGGTGTAGAATTCATAGCTATCTAAATTGGTTTGAATGAGGTCTCTTATCCCTATCTAATATGGGGAAATGAATTTTTGTAACTAAGGATATAAGTATATTTTGGAGAAACAAGTGGATGAACTAACTCGCATTGGCCAAAATGTTTGATTGAAAAATAGATTTTCCCTTTGATTATTTGGTCATATTCTTTTCCAGATGTTTCTATGATGATCCAAATGAAGAAATGGTCATCAAATCTTGCACTATCAAGGAACTTCGAATGATTGTGTGCTTAAAAGGACACCATCAGAGGTTGAAAAAGAAGAAAAAAAATGTTAAATGCATTCTTCCATGCTTAGATGGGAAATATGAGTGTAGAAGAAAAAGTATAAATGCACTCAGTAATGTGTAATCCCTTACTACAAACAATGTATAAGCACATATAAAGAAGGAAATAACACATTCATTCCCAGAGGTTAGAGATGCATCTTTCTAAAACACCAAATTGATTGCCACAAAATGCCATATCAATTAATCTCTAACAAAATAGATAAAGATATCATTATTATAAATCAAGGATAAAGCATAAGCTAGATGCGATATTCCATATAGGGATCTATGAGCAGTCAAGATACAAACTCAAAAATATAATAAATCCATTCAATCTGTGATACTCGATCCTCTATGTCTGAAATGGGTATTGAAGCACTATATTCATGACTTAAAGAGAAACTATAAAATTTCAAAGTCAAATTTATCTGGAAACCACATCCTTGTTGAGGCCATTGAGTCCATTTTTGTTATGAAACGAATTGTTCCTTATCTCTTTCTTTGTGCATTAGATACAAAAGTGTTTTTGCACTATAAAATATTATAAGGGAATGAAATTAACAACCTTGTTGAGGCAGTAAAGCCTATCCTATAATAAACCTATTGGTGTTAAAGGCATGTTGCCTCTAAACTTATTTTTGTAATCTTAGAACAAAAATGGACTTCACATTCTGAAAATGCATAGGGAAAAAAAGAATTCAATTGAATTTACTTTGACAACCACTTAGATAATATGATCTATCAGATGTTATAATAAAATATATTTTTTCATTCATTTTAGATAAGTGACTCCTCCTTTCAAGTCTTTCTCTTATAAGGTTTTCTATAATGCTATGTTTTTCTAGATATAAGTGTATTTCTATATTATATGACATAAGTAGTAAAAAAATTCATTTTTTATCAACTACTATTGTAAGGAAGACTCCTCAAAGTTGTGTATTTCTCATCCTTCATTTTCCCTTAAGTTTCATATTTAGCACAATCTTTATTCTCATGTTGTCTTAGGAGTTTCCCTCCTTACCATTGTTGATTACATTGTGGAAGCTTGTTTAAATCCTAGTGATGTCCCACTTCCTCTCCTAGTTGTTGTCAATTAAAAAGATGTTATGAATTCTATAATTTGTTATTTATGAATTCTTTATAGTCCATCACTTTTTCTTCTGCCTTTTGCTATGTCTTTTTCCATTGTTTTGTCTATTTCCTTGAGGACATACATGTTTACCCATAGTTACATGAACCATGGGCACAGTCAGAATTGGATAAAGAATCTGGTTTGGGTGCAAGACTCGTCCCAAATTGAAAAATTGCAAAATTGGTGATTGATAACTCCAACAATAAAAATTTTATTGATATATATTTTAAATTTTAATTTAATATTGAAAATTTAAAAACAAACAAATGAAATTCAAATATCAAATGATTCATAACATCATGGATTCTCTTGTTTCATAGGGCTAGTAATGTAGGTGTAGAAAAACCTATGGTTGTCACATGTAAATTTAAATTGTTCAACTCATTCTAGAACCAGACTTGTAAAGGTGTTTAAATGAAATTAGATTTGCAACTTGCATAGATTGTCTTTTGTAACTTTTTTGTTTAAAATTTGTTTCAACAAAATGATATCTCCAAGCTGAAGATATCCCATCTTGGAAAGGTGAATTGTCTCCATCAATAGGGGAGCGTGTTCTCTCCATGAGGGGCACATTGCACATGTGGAATCTCTCAAAAATTATATTAAAGAAAAATAAATAAAATATGAATTAAACCGTATCAATGGTTTTATTTTCATACTCATATTCCCAATTGGATAATGTGACAAAACTGCCAAGTTTGCTGAATATTTAATGACTTATATTGCTATCCCAAGATGGAGAATGGTGATTAGAAGTAAAACCAATTCCTCTAATTGTAGACTGGGAGACAAACTTACTAGTAGTCGAAAATTGTGTAGTTAAATAGCTCAAATTTTGACCAGGTTAGTAAATAATTATTTTGTAAATTGTGTGATCACTATTCCTGAAGATGATAATGGTAAAAATTGCTCAAAACGTGTAGCTAGGGGGTAAATATGCCACAAATTTTCCATTGATATATGGATACACTTGTGCTGAAAATGGATCCAGTATTAAAAACACAAATCCAAAGAATCCAATACAGATGTGAGATCCTACAAAGAATCAGATGCAAATGTGGGTTTCCATTAGGGAAATGTAGTAATTATTTTCACATGATGGAAACCTGTCACTTTTCCTTTCAACTACCCACTACAAAAGTGAAAGTTTGTGTATGAAACTTTACCAACACATAAAATGTTAAGGGAGGTTCCCTCAAATAATAACTAACAATGAAGGGTTACAATTGGTAGGTTAAATTCCATTAGGAACCATTTAATATTCTTGAAAGTGTGCATTGATTTCCTTAACCTTCAAAAAGTGCCCCAAATTCCACAATATTCCATACAAGAGCCACGTGGTGGAAATGTCCCCAACATTGCCACAACAGCTTTGGGGCTGGACGCTTGCTTGTGAACAAAATTCAATGTGCATCATTAAAAATTTAATAATAAGAAACCTATCATAAGTGGAAATTCATGGTGCATCATTAAACATTTAATAATAAGGAACAATTAGAGCCTTGATTGACTACTATATCTATTTAATTTTCCTTTTAAACAAAATATGTGAATTATGTTATTAAATATTATTGTTAATCTTAGGGTCTGATTATCTAGAAGCATCAAATTAAATATATTTCATTTTATTTGTTGTAAATGTTTCATGGAGAAATTATGGTGAAATAGCACCACTCATATGGAAATTTATAGTTAAAGTGCTAAGCCAAAGCACTTCAATTTGCAAGCACAATAGAAGTGTGTTTTCTAAACTACACTTTATAGCAGAAATAGTTCATCCATTTAGCTAACTTGTTAATAGTTAGAAGAGATTATAAATCCATAGATCCTTTAAAAAAATAGCAATAGAGCATACCTTTGGACAAGAGAAAGCGCTCCATAGTTGCATGTAACAATGCAGTTAGCTTCCGAGGATTAGCATAGACTAGGGTGTTAGCTGCAGTATGCCTATATCCATGTCTATCAAACCAGCTCTAGGAACTCTCCCTCTAGAATTCACAACACCAATCCCGAAAATAAACACCTGAGAAGGCCAAGAATGAGAAACATCCTGTGAAATGGAGATTCAACCAAA
>LPNX010066414.1:0-56623 GCA_001517045.1 Pseudotsuga menziesii | reverse complement strand
TATATAGTAAGAGTAATTGAAATATATTTATGTGATAAAAAACAATTTTAAAACAGCACATTCTATTTAATTTTGATTGTTGATAAATATTTGTGATAAAAAACATTTCAAAACATGATATTTCATTTAATACCTAAAAAGAAACTAATAAAAGAAACAACAACATAATCTTACAACATTAAGGTTACATGTTTTCATTGTAAAAGTGGTTTGAGAAACCTTTTAAAATGTTTTTAAAGACTTTTCCTGCTTTCCAATTGATTATTTTAGGATTCTTTTGATTCAATCCCAACTAGGACCCTTTTGGCATTAGCTAGAAAGTGCTTTGTAAAGCCAAATAAATATGTGTAGTCTTGGTTTTAACACACATTCCTGCATAGAATTAAGCTCATGCCTGCAATATGTTTTAAACACTACAACTTGTCATGGTGGTGAGCATGTGAACATGCCCAAAAGTGTCATTTTGCAGGTAATTATAGTTCTAAACAGTCAATTCATCTGGTCAAGGGAAGCGATGCCATTTTTCAAATCATCACTACTTCTCTTCAACTCTGCCAGAGTTTGTTTCAAATCCACTAAATTATCTTTGCTGAGAGAGAATGACTTACTCTTCAGAAATTTATCAAGAATACTATACAATCTCTGGTGGCTTCTCCCACCATTCCAAATTCTAGTAATACCACATAGGTGTGCTTCGATTCCCTTTTCTCCATTTCTTCCTTCATCCTGTGATGGCCATTCAATAAAGTTGAAGGCCAAAATCAAGATTGAGCCATATTCCTATTCACAAGAAGTGGGAGCCATTGTTTCATGGGTTCAAACGATAAGGAAACCACAACTGCGTTGCATACGAACACACTGGTCGTCGTGCACGTATTCCTTACTTTTCCAAATTTGCCCCCACTGCTGTAGCTTTCACCCATAGAGCATTGTCCCATTCGCTTCAATAATGATTTCCATTTCTACAATTTGTATCTCTCCTCTGCATGGATGTTAATTGTACTCAAGCAGTTCTCTAGGGGCTTCAGTCTCTCCATATTTGAATCTCAGACCGGTTAATATCACTTATTATATACGATTCAATGGTTGAGGATCATATGCCTACACCAATGGTTATACAAATTGTTACCCATAATCCTTTAACTAATAAACCTCATGGAGAGGGCCTAGGATGAGCCATTCAGATAGGTAAGGGTAGTCCCTGATGTGAGGTGATAGGTAGCACTCATTCCCCTAATTATACACCCACTCCAAGTTTGCTCCATACGTATGAAATAAAGGAGAAGGAAAGGCCCCTTTCGAGCCACTGAATGAGATGATTTTAGATTACGTTTCCCACATTCCCACAAAATTATAGGAAAGGTTCCCCATCAATGGCCGTTAGGAGAAGGCCCCCAAGTTCCCACATTAAAAGGCCCCTTTCGAGCCACTGAATGAGATGATTTTAGATTACGTTTCCCACATTCCCACAAAATTATAGGAAAGGTTCCCCATCAATGGCCGTTAGGAGAAGGCCCCCAAGTTCCCACATTACTGTTGGAGGAGCTAGTCGGTGAGCCAACTAGTTGAATAGCCGACTAATTAGAGATTAGGTTGGCCACATAAAGTCATGTCGGTTCATTGAACTGATAGGTAGTTATTTGTAACTGTTTGTAATCATATATATTAGGTTGTTGAGCCAGATGAGAATTTGTTTTAGTTCTATGTATGTATGGACCCTCATGTTATAATATAATCTATTACTTCCTTATCTATGTTCTTATCTCTTGTTTCTGCTATGTTTATATGATTCCATGTGTATTATTGCTAACCTTCTGTGATCTGTGAGATTACAAAATTGGTTCCGTTTCTGGTAGTACATATACGAACGTAATGACCATAAGCAGATGATATCAGAAAAGGAGTTTAAGAACTGGTGGGAGCGTAAGATAGCAAATTATTTGCAGAACTACGCGAGGAGAAACATATTGACCATTGCTCAGGACAAGGAGGAATTCTGCACAGAAACACATGAGAAGTTTGTAGAATCAGCACCTCATATTTTGAAAAACTTATGGATGAAAATGCTAGAAGAAACTAAGGACCAATACCTACTGGAGAAACTGATTTGATGGGGATGAACAAACTTGTCAGAGTGGTTTGAAAAGATCACAGATGAATTCTGTGAGGAACAAGCCATGTAAGAAAGAACTTCGGTCGAAAGCATTCAGAAAAGGTTTTATACAGACCTTACCGAGCAGTTCCTTTGCTCCTTACCGATCCTTTTGTTCAAATTCCTAATAGAAAAGTGAGTGGGCCATTTTGTAGAATCTCATCCGTCACCACGTAAACTACCACCAAATTCTAACTGGGCAGAGAAACAAAAGAAGTGGGAAACATTCATTGGCGAAAGGGAGTGGGAGTACTTCCTAAGAAAATAAACAAAACTATCCAATATTTCTAAAGTGTCGGGTAGGCTATGAGGGGGTAGCTGGGCATGTGTCGGGGTAAAGTAAAAGGGATTCTAGTCGATTGAATAAAATACCATCACCAACAATGAAAATTCAACCTAAAAATAAAATCGAACGAACAGTGACACACAAAGGTACGATAGATTTACAGAGAGTAGAAAGAGAGAAGATGCTGAAAACAAGGTAAGAAAGAAGAGAACAGGATATAGCACTCCAAAGAGGGATGACTACTAGGGTGACATACCAAGAAAGAAATCCACCATACGAACAACTATTAATTCAGTGGTTTCTTGCAGGTCTATCATAGAAAATCCGGCAGCACATAAGCTTGGAGGTGTTTAAAACATATGATGATGCACTTACCAAAGCTCTGCAAGTAGAGATGGATGAATATTTATCGGCATATCCTCTTGATACTAGACTGGAAGAACATCTAGAAATCATGCATAAATCATTGAAAGAGACGAACCTCAAGAATCAATATGTCTGGTGCACAAAATGCTCCATGGATAGACACACTAAAGATAACTATCGGAAAGACATAAGTCGACAGGACGTTTGGTTTGTTCAGACGAAATGATTCTGTGACTTTTGCCAAGAAGATGGAGAACTTACAATGAAATATTTCCCATATAACATGAAAAATGGAAATTCATCTTGGTGTGCAATCTGTGAGGTAAAAATTTATGCAATGGCCAACTGGAACCTAAAGTTAAAGAGACGACAAAATTACCAAGCAGTCAACCAGACAAATAAAGTTGCACAGAATAATGATAACGCCCAGTGAAGCAATGATCAAAATGATCCAAATAATCAAAGATATGAAGGCCATTGATATGAGCACTGGTTCAACAACTGCCATGGAGGATATGGAGGTCGAGGAAGATTTTCTGGAAATAGCGACAATCAACCACGACGACCCATCCAGTGCTTTACATGCCACAAAGAAGGCCATTGCTATGTAGACTGTCCATACAAGGATAGAACTGATCTAAATTTTGTACTAGCTATGGTGTAGGTGATCACTCATTAGAGGATTGTCCCACCATGCTCAACAAAATTAATAAAAAGAAAAACGTTAATGTCTTGTCGTGTGTTCAAAAACATGATGTAATCAATACAAAGAACTTGCACATAGAAACCCAACAAGGGACAAAAATTGGGAATGATAATCCATGTATAAGTAAAATAAAATAAAATAATGATTATCCTAACCCGACTAAACAAAAACAATTATATAACAACGCAACGAATATGTTTAAAGAATTTTCTAAATAGGAAGAAGTTAATGACAGTCGACAAAACACAGTTAAAGAATTAATACGCTTAGTACAGGATGATAAATCGGTAGTTCAATTCATTGACTTATTGTATAATATGAAACAGAACAATAATACAGAAAAACAAACTAAAAACATATGCAATCTAAACCAAAAAGACAAGAGTGATGCTGACCCACTTGTTGAACTAGAAATCAAAGGATACCGTGTTCAACAAGTTGTACTCAACTTCAGTTCACAAATAAATATTATGACTCATGACACTTGGGAACAGTTGGGTAGACCTTGACTATATGAGTCAGGCAGATACCTCAAGTTAGGTGACCAAGGTCTGATCGAACCCATCAGGGTTTGGAGAAATGTCAATACGACAATAAAAGGAATATCGACCAAAGTCGACTTTGAAATTATTGACCCTAAGGAAGGATCCAGTTCCTTCCCAGCTTTAGTAGGTCAACCTTGGGGAAGAAAAATGAAAGCATCAATATCTATAGAAAAAGAAAGGATAAAACTAAAAGGGAATGGATAGAAAGTCATAGTATCTATTCATCCTTCCCAAGGGGAACCTTGGATAGAACCTATTGGTGAAGAAGTCGACATCTGAAAACTATATCAAATTCAAAATAATGAAGATTACACTAAACCCAATATCTATGGCGAGCTTCTCTTAGGAAATCAAGGTTTAGTAGGATATAACTCAAATTCAAAATTATATGATTGGGAAGTTGAAAACTATGAGACCCAAGAAAGAGATTGTTGGACCATTCAGGCGATACAGAAGAAACCAGTCCATCAATGTTTCTTAGTCTCCATCATCCCAAAAATATTCGAAAATAAAAGTAGGGAATATCCTACCTTAACCCCAACAAATATAAATATCAGACAAATACTAAGGTATAAAGAAAGAGAATCCCCATTTATGCATATAGAATAAGTCTCTAAGAACATAGGTGAACACGGTCGACTACAAAGCTTGGTAGAAAACTTTAAAGGAAAAGTTGGTCGATGGTGGGATACCCATCAATCAAGATTGTAGATGTGGACAATAGTTTCAACTTACTTCATAGAAATATTCAGAGGAAAGAAGCTAACCAAATAGGCACAAATACCTGTGTTCATCCAAGGGAAAGACCCATAGGAGCACATAAGAACATGCAAAAGAGAATGGAGAAGACTTGGGTATAAAGACGAACGTACATGGCCACATCTAGTTCCCTCGACGCTAGGTGACTTACCAAGAAAATGGTATAAAATGGAAGAAGCACAAAGCGAAATATTTCAATGGCACGAACTTAGAGAGAAATTCACTAAAGACTTCGGTTTTATACCGCAGAATGAAAAGTTAGTTGAAACTGCAAAACAAATAAAAGCATTTATAGAACCAAACGGGAACAACAGGATGATACAAAACTATGATCGACCAAAAATACCATGTAATAACATACAAACCAATATAATACCACAGTCGACAAGACTACAAATGGAAAACAAAAATACGGAAGGGAAAATATTTCGATGGAAATCATATGACTTAGAAACAACGAAACCAATTCACTGAGTATTTAAATTCAGCATAACTGACAAAGAAGATACTGACCGAATGACCGCAGCAGAATTTCCTGCTACATTCTCACAATTCAAAGAAGGGAGTCAACCGATCAATGAAGCTAAAGCACCAGAATGGTTGGATTCCAAAGTTAAAACTAAAGATTTTAACATGTCAAATGATGATCGACCAAAAATGGCGATTACTGGAATGAAGAACAAACGACCGAGATAGTAAACCTACTGAAAGAATTCCAAGATGTATTTGCTAGAGACTATAAATATCTCAAAGGACTAGTCCATGAAATGGGTGAAATGAAGATCGACATCAAACTTGATGCCCAACTCGTAAAGAAGAGGCCATACAAATTAGCTCATAAATACAAAGAAAGAGATCAATAATATGATCGCAGTAGGAATTATCTACCCTATTGACCAATCGGAATGGGCAAGACCAATGGTCGTACAACCAAAGAAACACAACCCGACGAAACTAAGGATCTGTATCGACTTCATAGAATTAAACAAAGTCACCCTAAGAGATCCATTCCCAACACCATACACAGATGAAATCTTAAATGAAGTTGCAGTACATGAATGCTACTCATTTACATACGGATTCTCAAGTTACAACCAAGTACCAATAGCCAAAGAAGACCAGAAAAAGACAACATTCGTATGTGAATTAGGCTCATTCGCCTACAAAGTTATGCCCTTTGGTCTCAAAAACGCACTTGCAGTATTTTCGAGAATTGTTGTCAAAACATTTCAATAATATATCTACAAAACAATGGTAGTATATTTTGATGACTGGATGATATACTCCATGCTGAAAGATCACTGCAAATGGATAAGGCTCATGTTGGAACGATGTCGACAAATCTAGTTATGTCCTAACATAAGGAAATGCATATTCCTAACTCCTATAGGATACTGTTAGGGCACATTGTATGCAAAGAAGGCATCAAGGTCGACTTTGCAAAGATAACACGTACATATATTCAATGCATCAGGCCTAGCAATAGGCATGATCTTAACACAACTAAGGGACGATGGAATGGATTACCTTATAGTTTATAGAAAGTAAAAAATAAACAAGGAAAAAAGAAACTATTCGACAATAGAGAGGGAAGCATTAGGAATGGTCTTTGCACTATAAAAGTACCGATATTACTTACTAGCCAACCCTTTCATCTTCTATACTAACCACCAAGCATTGAAATACCTTGTAAACAAACCTTTGCACCACGGGAGGATTTGTCGATGGCTACTACTATTCCAAGAATTTGAATTCGAAGTCATTGTGAGACTAGGAAAACTAAATGTCGCACCCGACCACTTGTTGAGAATTGACACGAGAGAGGAGCTAGTAGGAGTCGAAGATGACCTACCAAATGCACACTTATTTCGAATAGAAGCTGTCCCAACAGAATTGGAGGAAATATCTCAATTCCTAGAAAATGGCTAAGCACCAGAGGGCATGAGCATGAGAAAGAAACAAATCCTAGCTATGAAGGCCGCACCATACAGCCTCATAAATGGATTTTTATATAAAATGGGCTTGGACGACATCCTCACGCGATGTGTATTAGAACAAGAAAGAGATAATATCATGCAAAAAGCACACTATGGGCCGACGGGAGGACATTTTCAAGCAGATAGAACTGCCAAGAAAATCCAACAGCCGGGGCTATGGTGGCCAACATTATACAAGGATTGCAAAAAGTTTGTTAGCTAGTGCGACCAATGCCAATGACTGGGTCGAAATCTGCCTAGTACATAAATACCCTTGATATCAGTAAACCCAAGCCTGACATCTGAAATTTGGTCCATCGATTTCATAGGACCGTTCCCAACACCAGCAAAAAGAATAGGTGCCAGATACATCATAACTGCAGTAGAATATGTAACCAAATGGGTGGAAGCAGAACTTGTCAACACATGTTCCAGTGAGATAGCTACTAAATTTATTTATGAAAACATAATTACTATATTTGGATTCCCACTAAACTTAATCAGTGACCAAGGATCACACTTCATTAACAAAACCATCAAAGCACTAACACACCAGTTCAAAATTGACCACCGACACAGTACAACTTATCACCCTCATTCGAATGGAGCAATAGAGGAATTCAACAAAACATTAACAAGAGGCTTAACAAAAATATACAACACCAACAAGGATGATTGGGATGAAAAAATACCTGCAGTATTATGGGCTTACAGGAAAACATACAAACGTTCGACAGACCAAACACCATTCCGACTAGTCTATGACCAAGAAGCAGTAGTTCCACCACATTTTCGACAACAAACACCTATCATAGTAGATATCTTACATGTCGATGTCAAGGAAGGAAGGAAGGACTGACTAATGCAACTAAGCAAACTAGAAGAACACCAACTGCTGGCTATACAACATTAAGAAATTCAAAAACAACAACAGAAGGCTTGGCATGACTGAAACATTAAAAACAAAAATTTGTCAGTAGGAGATCTTACTCTGCTATATAATAGTTGAGTGAAGGGAAAACCAAAAAAATTACATACAGAATGGATGGGACCTTAAATTTTCGAAGAGATTCATGCCAATGGATCAGTCCGACTAAGGACATTACAAGGCATAATATTTCAGAAACTTGTTAATGGTGCTCGACTAAAATGGTACAAAAATTAAGCAAAAAATAAATGTATATATACATATATGTAACGTCCATAACCGTTTAGAAAACATATAAAAATATAAAAATCCCAAAAACAACAACCAGGTCCAACATCCGTAAACCAAAATGACAAAAAAATTTGGAATATTTACTAGACTGCACTTCGACAACCGACATTCCACCCATCAACAGATCGCCATTGACCACCCACATGATCGACATCGACCAACGAATCCAAATTTCAAATAGAGGAAACAACATATTAGGAAAGCATATCAGGTATTTGAAAGTGTGGTGTCGACTCTACAATTACATCTACAAAATACAAAGGAAGATCAAATAGAGGAAACATCCTGACTACTAAGGCAGTAGTATACAACATTCATGGAAGCTCACAAAGTATTGCAAGACCACTTGGAATAGTCGATTATCACAGATGAAGTACTCCATGATTGGCCTACCTATTATGGACAAGTATTTCAACAGACCTGTAAGACTCATGAACAGGTTCAAGTGTTAGAAAAGAGGCGAGGAATCGAAGAAACAATGAGAAGTACAATACAAGAACAGATTGTATTGGAAACAACCAAACTGTATAAATTGAAGAGACAAGCACACCAGTGGGGAAAACAAGCACTATCGAGCCTCGACAAACCGGATACAATTTCCCTGGAGATGAAAAGACTACTAGATACAGCGGAGGAAAAAGATCAATTCATGGGACCCGACATGGAAAGCATCGTAGACCTTTCCATCCAAGAAAAGATGTCGACTCTGTCAAGAATCACAACATTGACTATCGACATCCAAAAAGTACTATAGAGTTGGACAGAATTTCAACATCAACTGGCCATTACAGTAGAAGCAATTGTGGAAATATGCGTATAGAAACGACTAACCATCCGACTGCATAGTCCATGAAGACAAACAATACCAGAAACAACTACCTCAGATAGTGAATTGTTGAAATACCTCCCCTGTTTCTTCGAGACGAATAAAAATTTTGTTCTTGGGGGAGATTTTGGAGGAGCTAGTCGGTGAGCTGACCAGTTGAATAGCCGACTAATTAGAGATTAGGTCGGCCACATAAAGTCGTGTCGGTTGACTGAACCGACAGGCAGATATTTGTAACTATTTGTAATGATATATATTAAGTTGTTGATCTAGATGAGAAGTTGGTTCAGTTCTATGTATGTATGGGCCCTCATGTTATAATATAATCCGTTACTTCCTTATCTCTGTTCTTGTATCTTGTGTCTGCTATGTCTATATGATTCCATGTGTATTATTGGTAACCTTATGTGATCTATGAGATTACAACAATTACCGAGAGACGATATGTACACTATCGTTCCCACTAGATTAAATGTATACCCACTTATTACACTCTTTTTGTAAATAAAAACCTGACGGATATGCAGGGGCAAGAGCTCTTCTGCATGAGAATACACAGACAAATAGATGACATCCATGGCTTATTGTGGCCACCACACACTCAAATACAACATTTCCCATTTGAGAAAATTAAGCGTTGCAGATCGGTTACCAAGGGTTCTCAAAAGCGATAAGAAGATCGGGATGAGTAGAAGTTTCACAGGGGTGTATAGTAGAGGCAGAGTATCTAAAATTGAAGGAAATTGGGGAAGGGAATCCATGAACGACAACCAACACTAAAGAAAATGCAGACAAGAACGGTTTATATATCTTTGATTTTCAGTACTTTGCACTTCAAAGGATCGATGGCTTCGTTTCGTTCATTGGAAAGGAAAGCTATGATATTTATATAAAGTAGAATCCATACAGAGAATTATAAAGTGACGATGAAAATATGAAAGATTGCAACGATATTCAAAATAATCTATACGCAATTAGTTGTTCGATATTGGTTTTTTGAGATTGCTAGCGATATAGGGTTTCTATCACGATCTATTCCATACCTCATTTAGTAATACTTCCACAATGAAGCTGGCTTATTGGAATCTCTACTCATACCTCATTTATTCAAATTATTGTTGTGCATGGAAAATGACAGGTCTAGGGCTTCGTACAGAGGCTCATCGACTTTGGAACTACAAGGCAATTAGTTGGTGATGTGGAAAACACGTGCGCATCTGTGATAGATTGAATCTCAATTCATGGACAACGCTATTCAACCTATAAATTGATTTTCCACTATACTATATATAAATACTAAACAAGGTGTAGTAGCAATGTTACATATTCTTTGCTTTTAGGATTGTAAAACATGGAATATATATCAATTAACATTTTATTTAAGTTGAGGAAAATTCAAAATAAAATAAATAAAACTATAAATTAATGGAGATGCGCTGTTAGACCTTATCAATGTCATGCATCATCACTTTATTCACGTTCTTGTGTCGGTATTTGTTGAAATGCATAGTTGGGTTGTTCGGTTGGAATATTTAGGTCAGTATTCCAGTTATTGCGCTACTTATTTGGACAATCAATACACCTTGGCTGCTACACTATTCAATTGTACTCATCAGCTTAGCTATTAGGCTCGGTTGGGTACTCTTTGCTCAGAAGCTCTAGTCAGCGCTACTTATAGTCGCTATATGTAAAATATTGGATAATTGCATGTATAATGCAAGTTGAGAAAAGAAACCATGATGGGAGAGAGAGCCATGAGCCATTGATCGAGTGAACTCAATCATTTGATCCTAGAAATATTATGAGATGGAAGAATAGTAGTCCCACTAAGAATAGTGTAACTTATTATCAAGAATTGAGGATTAAGAAACATGAGGAAGGAGAGAATTTTATATTTTATGCTGTGAATCCTATTGGATTCAAATTATCATATTGCAATAGTGTATCTTCTTTGTAATTGCACAAATAGGCTCATTATGTATACGTATTTCAGTTTTATCAATTAATAATGAGTTTTATCAATTAATAAAAGACAGTGGCAGTCTTGCGGTTATAATCTTTGTATATATGTTGTGATTTGTAAGGGATAAGAGAAATTTCCTCTTAATTACTTATTTTCTTATGGAAATTCATATTATGTGATAATTATGTGAAGTATTAATATATTATTACTATTTGAATGACATATGTTCTTGCCTTTTCTTTAAGTTATTCATATTTAGATTATAATGTATTAATCTGCTAAATTCTTCATTTCTCAATACATTATTATTCTAAATGAATTAGCAATAATTATTCATTTGACCTTGTTTAGTTGCATAATTGTTCCCTTACATTCATCTCGTCTTACATGCAAATACTTACCTGTCCAAAAATATTGATAGTATTTTAATTGTTCTTTGATTTCCTTTCCTTAAATACATCCCTTATTGAAGAGAGTTTTAAATAATTGCTATCCCTTACAAAACCTAACTTCAAAGCTACAAACAATTAAGGTTTATATGTATGCCTTGGCATAGTTCGCAAGGTGTCCTGCATACTTTATTTTTTTCCTTTTTGTTGCTCTTTAAATTTTGTTTTTTTGCTTACTCTTCTTACTCTTTCAATTTTATTTCTTTACTTACTCTTTCTAGATATAATAGAGCTTTTATAGGCTTTTTTTTTCTTCCTTGATCTCTATACACCATTCTAGTGTAAGTTTGGCAACATTGGTTCGGTCTCCTTTGTTGTTAGGGACATCACCAATTTATATCTTTCTATTATTTTGTCCATGCTTTACAGGTGTTGCGGGACTCTAGAGGGTAATGTAGATTACTTGACAATGTTTTTAGTTTTATAAAAAAACATTGGTTAAGAAGATAAGTCAATTTTTAAAAATGTTTAAGTGGCATTTTACTAATTGGCAACACAATGTACAAGATATTTGCAATCATTAATGTTGTTATGATGCTAAGTATAGTTAATTATATGTTTGAGTGAAATTGGTAAGTAAGTACTTTTCTTGGGTGTATAATGCTTAATGTGAGAGCTTACTATTGATTATGGGAATAGTAATATATTGATTACAGGAATAGTGATATGTTGCATGCCCTTTATAGCCTCAAGTAATGCGTCTTTCATAGCCTTCCTTTGAGCTAGGTCTCTAACGAGTATGATTAAGCATCGAAGGTACTCATCGGTTTCCATGGGAATAAAAAAATGCATTTGCAAACCTCAAACACATCATGGCTCTTTCAAATGCGGTCCCCACAGGACGTTGAGGTCAATAGATTCCTCATCATATCATCATGACTTTATGGCTTGGAAGAAGAAAAATAATTTTTTTCGAATTACAGGCAGGCTAAGGTTAGAAATAAAGTCAAGCACTAGGTATGGAGAAGTTGCATCTAGAGCCCTTTTGTTTCCCATTCAATCTTCCAGCTCTAATTGAAAACACAGAATTTTAAGAGAATATCAATCCATGTTGAGAAAAGTGACCGTGGAATCCTAAGAGGAAGGATGAGACAATTGGATTACACATCAAGATACTGCTAATCCATATTGTAAGCTTTCCTCCAGTGCATCTTAGGGAACCTTTGCTATTTCTGATCCGTAATTTGAAAGGTGCATCCCTACTCTTCACAAAATGCAATTGATATCAGACATTGGGAGCTTGATGGTGGTGAATATTCTATAAAGAAGGGTGGCATCCATTAGAATTTATGGGTGTCACACATCACCGCTTTCTTGACATTCTTGGGCCATAATACCAACAAAGCTATGGAGTATTCGCTGCCTCCCATGATGAAAACAATTTTGAGGCTGAAATCACATATCATGACTACAAATTAGAATCATGTGAACCAAGTCTTTGCCAACATTTAAAGGGATACAGTTGAGCGATATTACTAGATGCAAATTACTTAAGGACTTACTTCGGGTGGCGAATGAGCGCCTGTTTGAAAGAGAAAGAAATCCTTATTGATGTTCAGATAAAAGGTAATTCACAATATTTATTTTATATATTTCTAGATAGTGTACTGAGTATATTTACCTTGCCGAATCGTTATGTATCGAGCAACATTATATCTAGCTGGTAATTGCTTACTCTGATACGAAGAATGTTGCCAAGACAACGCTTTTCAACTTTCCATATAACAAGGGCTTGTCCGCAAGAGAAAGCAATATTTATTGAAGTTTAAAGAAAAGGTAATTCACAATCTTTATTTTATATATTTCCAAATAGTGTACTTCTTATATTTACCTTGGAAGCAACACTAGATACTGGTAATTTCTCACTTCGGTATGAAGAATGCTACGATTCTGTATGAAGAATGTTGCGAAGACAGTAATATTCATTATTTAGTGAAAAAAACATTTATTTCTATATATATCTACATTCAAGCTCGGAAATATCTGCGGTGCAAAAATTAACGGTAAATTATTACAATTTAGTTTCTCAGGTTTACAAAATTTACCTATTTAGTGCGAAACACCAGCGACGATTGTTTTCAATTTCTTCTCTTTCCATACTCAGAATTCAATTTCTTTTCTCGCCATACTCATAGAATTTCATTTAATACTTCTGGGGTAGTTGCTGAGAGTTATACTCTCGTCATTGAAAGTGTCGGAAATAGCAGCAACCCTGAGAATACATTAAAAAAAACCTTTGAAATGAATTTTCAGCATTTAAAAGGTTTGTAACATAATTACTACATAATAAAATGAAAATACGGGCCCATTTAAGAGTGTTCATACCTCACCATCCATTGGAAACATCCTCCCTAGTAATCCCATTTTTTGTTTCCATTAACATGATGAACTGCATGCCTGTTAGCAGTTTCGTTCCTGTTAACACCACTATCCCAGCTTCAAGCTGTCCAATTACAACATGATGGATGTTTGCATATTTGTAAAGAAAATAATGATAATTATTATTCCCCCCTCTACAGAAGATGTGTATTTTCCAAAAGAGTTTCCATAGTCAACTATTGAGCTTACACGTCATCCAAGATATTCTCATGTGATTATTCCATGAAAGAGAAATATGAACATGCAAAGCAAAGGCTAGACAATAACAAAAAATTCTCAATATCTGCAAATAATGTTTATGTTTTTTTTATATTGATATAATCATACCTGTTGAGGCTCTGTTGAGGACTTATTGTCGAGAGGAACTTATAATGTTGACCGAGGAAGAGGCCGGACATAGGATCCAGATGCATGGGATATAACGATCATAATACAATAAATGAAAATTCATTGTGAATAGAGAAACTAGAAAAGAAGGATAGCTTTAAAACTCATAGTTGATCTTCATGTAGTGAATGAAAATTCATTGTGAATAGAGAAACCCATAATTTAGGACGGGCATCTTTCTGAGGTTACTTAGCCATTTTTGCATCCACCAGAGAAAAACCTTGTTTTGGCAGCCCCGTATCTTTCTTCTCAAGAAAGATTAAAGAAAAATCAAATCATGAATAGGTATCCAAACCGGATAGCTATAGGATGGTACCATGGTGAGGGAATTCTTCTCAAACTAGGAATTGGGGCAGGCATTCTCTTAAGGCTGCTGGGACCAATTATTCCTTAAATATATGTTGTAGTTTGGTGAGGCAAGTGACATGTTTTTATGCTCCATACAAAACTCTAGAGACTCACATTCTCAATAATTTTTTCACATCATCCTATGAGGCATGGAGGGCATTTCCTTAATGCCACTTGGGCAGATTTAACACCAAGTCCATACTTAGACAAATTTCTCAATTTGGTCTAATGTGCCTAAAACACCCTTTTGGTGGGTCCATAACTTTTTCTTCATCCACTTCCAATACAATTCGAAGACATGGTCAGGTAGGCTGAAGACCAATCTACAATACCCCCATGTGCTGCGGGCATTTACTCTAACCCATAATTTAGGGAGAGCATCTTTCTGAGGCTACTTATCCATTTTTACATCCACCGATGAAAAACCCTATTTTGGAAGGCTTGTATCTTTCTCCTCAAGAAATATTAAAGAAAAATCAAGTCATGAATAGGTATCCAAACCAACTAGCTATAGAATGGTACCATGGTACAGACGTTCTTCTCAAACCATGAATTGTGGCAGGATTTCTCTTAAGGATGCTGGGACTAATTTTGACCGCTTTTGTGAAAACTTTACTCATGGAAGGGTGGATTTTTAATAGTTGGGTGGTCTCATTGTTTTTTTCATGGAAACCTTGGCAATTTCGGCATGGCAACTCAAGGTAAACTCTATTGTTGTAGTTTTTCTTCAAGAATTTTTTACCTTGGATATTTTAGGGTTTGGTCTAACTTGGCCATTTGCAGGTATGGTTGCTGCTGGAGCGATGATTCATTATTGTTAACGGGGTGGTGTCTTAGCTATCTTACTTCCACAACTATATTTGTCTCAAGTAAGTGATTTTATTTTCCTTATGAGAATTGTAAATTGTAATGTGTAACCCTGAAATATTTTCTTTGGCTTTTGGTTTTATGAATTTATCTATGAAAATGAGGGTTGTTGTTATGCATCCCCAAGTTCTATTTTTCATCCTTACATCCATGTGATATACAATGAGTAATGATAATTGAATATATACATATCAACCACAACCACAAGCCCCATTATCATGATAAAGATTAGGGAAACTCAATGTATGAAAATGGAAACCACTTGTAACTCAATAGGTAGTAAGCTAATTGGTGGCTAATTCACTGAAACTTAAGCTTCTAAAGGAAATGGGACCATTCCCTTCAAATTTGATCCCTGGTGGGGAGCCTTTTTATAATGTCTCAGACCCCGAGGCTAATCCTTGAAATAAGATCTAAAACTATTTACAACCATCATATCAAACATTAAAAACTAGAGCGTGGTACTTTTGCCACGGTTTACATATATTTAAACAAACATCATGGAGCAAATGCGCATGCTTCGTCTAGATGACAACATGAAATTTCTGGTTGTGAACTCACGGGTAGTGAAAATGACATCTCAAGATGCTTTTGGTGGCTCATTTTTTATTAGGCTCGACCACTTGTCCGTCTGTCGAGTCAGGGACGTGTCCTTTTGATTTGTGTTCATTCTGTGCTCAAAGGCACATTTCTGCATGGGCTCAAAGGTGGCAAAGGAGTTTATATATCCTTTCTGTGCTCATCTTTATTCACAGCTTCCCCCTTGCTTATGGCAGAAACAAGCCTCTGTAGTGGCTTGTCATTCAAGTACTCCTCACCACCTCAGAAAAGGTTGGCAGACAGGGTGCATGAAAGCTATGACGAATAACTTGGGCCCTTGATGCTCCAGTATGAGCATTCGCTCCCACATAAAATAGGTGCATCTCTCAAAGTGGTGTATAACGTCTAGTCCCCAATGGTTGGTGCTTCCCTGGTGTGAAAAAACGGGGCAATAGATGAGCTTGGAATCAAGCTCACCAACCAACAACACACCCAGAAGAACAAGCTTCTCGAACCAGATTTCCATTGCAAACATATTAGAATCCTCAAAACCTCTTGGTAGAATGATATCGTGAGTTTTCTTCTAGACTAGCTCATCCTATGCACCTTAATGGATCTTAAAGGTGGTGTTTATATAGGAATGGAAAACTGGACAAGGAGATGACCTGTCAACATTTTTGCACATTTCATCATCGAGTAGCCTGGTTGACCATACGCTTTAGGGCATATGGATTGGAAGTGTTCTATCCCTTTCTCTCTTGTGACGACCCTTTCTCTCCCATGACGACGATACCAGAACCATTATTTCGCTGCATTTCCCCGTACGTGCGGTGATCAAGTTTGATGTTCCACTTCTTATATTTTCATGATATCTTTCTAATTTCACACGCCATACATATGACGG
Organism: Pseudotsuga menziesii; assembly: GCA_001517045.1. Taxonomy (NCBI): domain Eukaryota; kingdom Viridiplantae; phylum Streptophyta; class Pinopsida; order Pinales; family Pinaceae; genus Pseudotsuga; species Pseudotsuga menziesii. Next base: position 39,951 of record LPNX010066414.1, on the reverse strand, counting down.
GTATATGGTTTTGGGAGAGATGGCACTACCGCAGGGATGATTTATCCTGTGGGTGTATCACAAATGGCATTGGGGAAATCAATTAACTATCGGGAAGGAACATCGTACGTGAGGGCGTCTTCTCCACTTAGATTTTTTTATAGTTTTTTTATGTTGCATAACCCTCGTGTTTCTCCATGCACTCAGTACCATCGATCTATTCATCTTTACGATATAATCCCTTGATACACCAAATCTTCATACAAAAAACTCAACATTATCAACTTGCACAACTTGATTTGGGGAAATCAATATCAACCGTCAATCTCTAAACTACCTTCATTGGGACCGCTCAACCTTGAGAACTTTAACATTATGCTAACCCTTTTTCATCTAAAGGATTGAGCAACTCCTGATCATGGAATTCTTCTCACCCATTTGATCTACCCAACATCTTGTTTCGACCGTAGATCTTCGCAACCCCTACCACTTTCCGCGGATCGAATTCATAACTTTCTTCGCGCTAGTTCAATCCGCGGAATTGTTTGAGATTGTAGATCTATCTCTGCCTTCATCTCAACCATCTAATTTTCTCGTTGATTAACCCTTTTTCATGATTTGAAAAATTTTCTCCCTTCGAGCAGGTTCACCGCACGAAATGATTTAGGGTCGGTGATCTCACCTTCTGCAGATATTGACCCTCCAAAATTACAGCCATTTAACGGACACCACAAATCTCAAAATTAAATCCTTCCTCTCATCTTTGCTCCATGGAATCGAGTTCCATCGTCGATCCGACAGCTCCACTCTCCATTTGACGACTCCATGGTGGCAAAACTTGCTAACCAGTTAACCTGAAAGGTGCTCCCACAAAATTCCTCAAATAAGATCATTTTCAAACCTTTGGGAAGGAGACATAGATGAACATAAATCAACATTCAATGACGATGATGAAGATGATGAAGATGATGATGAGGGAAATGATGAAAACGATGATGATGACGATGATGAAGACATTGATTAGGAAGAGGGAGATGACGATGATGATGATACTGATGATGATGACAATAATGATGATGATGATGACAATGACGATGATGATGACGACGACGATGATGATGATGACGACGATGATGACGACGATGATGATGACGACGACAAAGACGACGACGACGATGAAGACGATGACGATGATGATGATGATGACGATGACGATGATGATGATGATGTTGATGACGATGACTAGGATGAGGATGATGATGAAGATGAAGATGATGATGATGACGATCATGATGATTATGACGAGGATGAGGATGAGGATGAGGATGAACATGATGAGGATGATGATGATGATGACAATGATGATGATGAAGATGTTGTTGATGATGATGATGATGAAGATGATGATGATTATGGTGGTGGTGATGAATATGATGATGAGGGCGATAGTGAAAATGATGATGATGACAATGATGAAGATGTTGAATAGGAAGAGGGAGATAACGACGACGACGATGATGGTGATGATGATGATGTTGATGAAGATGATGATGATGAAGATGATGATGATGATCAATGATGGTGGTGGTGATGACGATGACAACAATGATGATGATGATGATGATGATGATGAGGGCGAGGATGAGGACGACGATGACAAGGATGAGGATGATGAGGATGATGATGATGACTAGGATGAGGATGATGAAGATGATGATCATGATTATCATGATGATGATTAGGATGAGGGTGATGATGATGATGATGATTATGCTGATGAATATGATCATGATGGTGATGGTGATGATGATGAATATGTTGATGAAGATGATGATGATGATGAAGATGTGATGACAATATATTTACCTTGGTCTTCACTAAATTGGTCTTAGCTTCACCAACATTATAATAGAATGGTTATGAGTGATTATTCACTCCTATAAAGAATGCACTTTATGGAACTACCAAACTGCTCATTTTGGATCTTCCCCTTTTAAGACACTAGACTACGTCCATAAGTCTTGATTCTTAATGTGCACAAATCTAATAACATGAGGCTTCATAGGGCCCAATAAATAGTATTTTTTTTTACTACTTCCTTGGATCATATTGAATTGTCAGATTAGTCCTTGGAATGGGCCTTAGGAGCAATCCTTAATTTTTCACTCAACTAGTTTCTCCCCCTATCATGTAGACGTCTTCATTCACTGAGCTCCTCCTAAAATTGTGATGATGAAGATTATGATGATGATGATGATGATGAATATGATGATGATGATGAAGATGATGGTGATGATAATGAAAATGATGATGATGATGATGATGAAGACGATGATAATGATAATGGAGATGCCAATGAATTGGATGACGATGATGTTGATGATGAATATGATGATGAAGATGAAGATGCTGATGATGATGATGATGAAGATGATGATGATGATCAAGATGATGATGGTGATAACGAAGAAGTTGATGATGAAGATGATGTTTATGATGATGATGATAAGGAAGATGATGACGATGAAGAAGATCACAATGACGATGATGGTGACGACGACGATGATGATTATGAAGACGATGATGATGATAATGATGAAGACAAAGAATTAGATGATGGCAATGACGATGACAAGGATGGCGATGAGGATAATGATGATGATGATCATCATTGTTGTTGTCATCAACACCATCATCTTCCCCGTCTTCATCGTCATCATGATCATCATGATCATGATCATCATCATCATCATCGTGTTCGTCCTTGAAGGGACTTATGTATAGGATCTCACTATAAGAAATGCAACCAATACAAATTATGACAAAATCCTAGTTAAATTAAATTAAACTACACTAAATTAAAAACATAGAGTTGTTTAACTATAATTAATTTAAAATGCAACAAAATATAAAATATGCAAATAAAAAAAACCCAAAATAAACTAAACAAAAGGTAAATATGAAAAATAAAAAAACAAAACAAAACACAAAATATAAAATATGCAAATAAACAAACAAAAAACGTAAAATTCAAAAACACCTGCGCACTAGCTCATTAGCAAAACAACAACGAACAAGTTCACTCCCACGCACTAGTTCATTAGTAGCATCTAGAGCACTGGTAATTTGATGAGCAGAGAAATTATAAATCAAGGAGTAGGGGGTACCAGTCTAGAGGATACCGACGTTCCTAGTGGAGGCAATTCAGCTGTAGTCCAAAGGACGACAAAACAATCCAGCTGCATTCCAGAGGATACCGACGTTTCCAAGGGAGGAAATCTAGCCGCAGTCTAGAGGATAAGAAAGGGCCCAATGAATTTTGTAAGCCCATTAACCCTAGCAATGTAGGAATTTGGGAAAAATATGTCAAAATTTCGAACCAATACAGATTCAGTACAGTCATACTGAAATTATAATTTTTTTGTTGTGCTACCATCGCTTCTATTATTGGTGGATCTAGTAAGGGTTTTCTATTATTGGAGCGTCTGAAGCTCCTCCTTAAATTTGGGGAAAATACATATGGGTTGAGCACTACAAGCCAGTCGTGCTCTTGTATAATTTTATGAATTATGGAACAATTTGCAAGCTTTTGTAATTTTATTCTATTTAATGGTCTGGAACAGTGTGTAGAGTCTTGTAGGAGCTATAATTTGAACTGGTTCAACCGATTCTATCAAAAATTTGAACTTGAGACATGTTTCTTCTAAGCGTTTAATTTTGCTTTAATAAATATTTTTACCTCGATTATGGCACAAATTACAAGCTTTTGTTATTTTATTCTATTATATGTCTAAAACATTCTATAGAGTGTAAGCTTGTGTAATCGTATTCTATTTAATGGTCTAGAATAGAGTCCTCTATGAGCTATAATTTGAATTGATTCTATCAAAACTTGAACGTGATACCTCTTTCTCCTTTAAAGACGCATTTAGTTTTGCTTTGATTGTCATTTTTACATGGATTATGGCACACTTTTCAATCTTTTGTGATTTTTTTTCTATTATGGGTCTAAAACATTTTGTAGAGTGCAATAGGAGCTGCAATTATAATGACTGGGTACAATTCAACCTAAGACCTATTTCTCCTTTAAAGAAGCATTTTTTTGGCTCACATTTACCTGAACTACAACACACTTTGCAAGATTTTCCAATTTACTGGTTTGGACTTTGGAACAATGTATAGTTCCCTAGGACTCGTGGGCTATAATAAGTTGAATTTACTCCAGTAAATTGACCCTCATACCTCTTTCTTCTTTAAAGACACATTTGATACAAGTATTATTTTTCAACGAGACTTATATCTTTTTTGCCTCTGTTTGGAATATACCATGGTAGTTAGTGTGGTTGCTCTGTTTGACATATCTCAAGGAGTCCGAAGGTTATCAAGAATATTGTATCATGCGTGTGTCTTCATTAAAGCCTCTATGAGCATTTCTTCCCATAATATATGCTGTGTAATTTTGATCACATCATATCTTTCAAAATACTATCATTAAATCCTTCTCAACATATGCAGAGTTCCCTTTATAAATTTATGTTTATCAATTTCTTGTAGCTTACTCTTTTATTTCACCAAGACTATACTGGCATACTTTTCTAACTTTTGGAAGACTTATTTTTTTCACATATTAACCATCTTTAAATAAACTGAGGGTATGGCTAGGTATCCACCTCAACTAGGAACAAGACCATGTCACCTTAAAACCTTACTGACAAACACACAGTCTCTGGAAGTCACTTTAAAATGGTCTTTCAAACTGCTCAATTCAACACTTAGTGAATTTCCTCAAGCCCTAGTCATTAATGTTCTAGGAGGCATTTGGCAGACTCATATCTCACACGTGTGAACACCCAGAGGGAAACTGAGATCATGAGTGGATGCCCAGATCATCAAAGAATGGACCCATAACATCTAATGAATTTATTAGTTAAAGATCTGACTCTGGCGTGCACTTCCAAGTGGGCTCTCAATCTCCTTTTTTCAACACTCAGTCAATTTTTCATATTTTTTGATATGCAAGCTAATGGTTTTACCTCTTTTGGAAGGCCGATATTTTTCTCATGTGGTCACCATAAGAAAACATAAGAACATGGATGGATAGCCAGTTCATTAAAGAACATGCCTATACCTTATGATGAATTTATCATCACTCAAACAGGCTTTGGCGAGCATTTTCAAATGCTTCTTCAACCTTTTGATTTGACACAGTCAATTTCTTTAAACCCTGGATCTCAAAGGTGATTTCAACTTTTCATCAAAATTGGAGTGTAAGACATCCAATGGATGGAGGAAAACCAGATGAATCCATTAAGACCAGTTTCATCCTCTGGAACTACATTCTGTCTCCTTGGTGGGCATTTTACTGAAGTATGATGTAAAAGCTGCTTAAGACCCTGTTTTGGAAGATCCATAATTTCTGCCTCAGGTACTTTCATGTCAAAGTAATAACATGGTTAGGTAGAAAACACAACCACCTATAGGATTCCCATATGGTGTAGGAATTTCTTTCAATCCACAAATTATGGCGAGCGTTCTCCTAGAGAAAGTTGTCTAATTTGACCAAAAAGAACTTCTTTTGGGAGGCCTGTATCTTCTTCCTCAAAGAGTTATTCTGAGAATTGGTGCCATGGTTGGATAGATACTTCGATCAAATATGGGATGATAGGCCATGGTGGGTGATTTATCCTTCTTATGAAATATGGTGGTAATTTTCATAAGACTACTGCTTTAGGACACTTTTTCACCACTTAGTCTTTTTCCAACTTTATCATACATGCCTATGCCCATAAAAATTTCTTTTGTCATTAATGAACATATCTAGGATATGTCTGTCTAAAATCATTAGTTCACCAAATGTCACCAATTCTCAAGCCTACCTATAATTGGTCTAAATTTGGTGACATTTCATAATGTTATCCTATTTTAAAAAAATCAGGCACATAGTTAGAGAAGGACTACCTTGGATGAGGAAACTTGGATATCAAACCACTGTGGAAGAGGGAGTGTTAGACTAAAGTCGCTGATTTTTGGTGGGAAATCCATGAATGAAGCAATATTACCATCGCCCGTTCCAAATTGAATCCCCAACATGATATATATGAGGGGGAACCCCATACCTCTTTGCATGCATTAACTAGTCAAGTGGCCCAAGAAACACACTTCTATATTTGTGTTGTGAACGAATTCCAAACCAAATCAAATCGTGTCTTATACTTTAAAATATTCAAATATAAATAACTCTAAAAGAAATTACACCTTTGAGCGAAAAATAGCTTTTGGTAAATTTTTTGGGAAGAATTTTTTTTTGATATTAAAACATTACAAGTAAATATATTTGCACGCTAAGTTATATCCACTTGGTAGGTTATATTCTTTTTTTATCGAGTGTAGGTACCACCAAATAGGTATCTATCAGATCTATATTCCTCGAGTGATGGTGAAGATATACTAAGAGAGGTTGAAAGTGATACACATTGTACTAGATCTATCGGTTCTATATCAACTAGATCTGAAAAGGTAAGGAAAATATTTCGTAGACACATGCAATATTTTATTGCCAATGAAGGGTCATATAATTATGATGCTGAGAGCATAGGTGACATTGAGTTTCCCTTGAGGTATAGACATCTAGTGCAACGATGGGTATCTAATAAGCTACCTCAAGTGGACACGGATTTCTTCATCAATGGGAGGATGTATCACATTGCTCCTTCATCCTTACATGGATTGGGGCTATTTTCCATGGATGGCACAGAAGTTGGCTATGGAACTATAAATAAATTGATGGAGTATGTCGGACCATTATAAAGATACAATAACTGGTTGATATTGGTCCAATATACTCAAAGTATGAGGAGATACGAAGTTGCCGCAAATTATATACAACTAGCATAACAGAATAAAAAAAAAGGGGCAACTATGTATATTGATGGGATACCAAAAGCATATAGAAGCATTGCTGGATTTATAAATAGTACACGGCTAGTGACAACAACTAAGAAACCAAATTGCGAATTTGATGGACGTGAAGAACATCGTATATTTGTATGTGCAACAAAAACAATACTTCCAGGTGAAGAGTTGTTGATCGATTGCAACTTAAATGGAATAGATGTGGCTTCCATGGTACAGGGTAAACATGGAAGGTCACATGCTATGCCTCATCAAGTAAATGCTAAATATAGTAACTACACATGACTACAATAACTAAATGTTTCTATTTTTTTGTTAACATTCGATTTCTATCGTTGACATTCACTTTTTTCGTGCATATTATGAATATTTCCATGTGATAACATGCTTATTACACTGCTATGCTTATCTCATTTTTTTGTATGTTACAATTATTGACTCAACTTTTATTGATTGATTTATTTTGTCAGGGTTGCAGCAGTGGAAAGCCACATGTTGCTTCCATGGTCCACGGTGACCCTGGAAGGTCACAATCTATGCCTCGTGAGGTAAATGTTAAATATAGTAAATAAATATGACGTCAAAAACAAAATGTTCGATTTTTTCAGTTAACATTCGATTTCCACTGTTACCATTCGCTTTTGTCATGCTTATTGTGAATATTTCCATATGATAACATGCTTATTACATTATGGCAGGGGTCTACTCATCCCCATGGAGAAGAACATGTATCTCCTCCTTCGGAGGTAAAAGTAAATATTATTGCAGTATCTCATTTTTGTTTATGTTACAATTATTGACTCAACTAAATATAGAAACTAAATATGACTACAATAACTAGAAAATCCAACCCCAGAAGATTTCCTTGTGACAACATGCTTATTACACTGTGGCAGGGGTCTTCCCATGGTCGTCATGCAACATAACACGTGTCCTCTACTTCCATGGTTGAGGGTGACTGTGGAAGGTCACACTCTGTGCCCCATCAGGTAAGTGTTAAATATAATAACTAAATGTTGAGATTTTTTCTGTTAACATTCAATTTCCATTGTTACCATTTTCTTTTTTCGTGCTTATTGTGAATATATCCATATGATAACATGCTTATTACACTGTGGTAGAGTTCTTCTCATCGCCATGGAGCAGAACATGTATCTTCTCCATCGGATGTAAAAGTAAATATTATTGCAATATCTCATTTTTGTTGATGTGTTGAAATCTAGGCTTTCAACATCATTCAAGCATACATTAAGCTCATACACAACCATCAAAGACAAGTATTGGGAAGGGACATCCAATCCACCTTTCTAGTCATCTTTGATGCTTACTTATACATTATGAGAGAGGTTGGAGCGGCTTTACCCACTCCAACTACTCATTAGTTAATATATCTTAAAACTATATAATTATATAATTATGATGACATTTAAGAGGTAGTGGCCCCCTCCACATCTCCCCCACAAACAAAAAATTTCTTCATCCCAAAGAGAACAAAGAAATATGCATCAACATCCTGGGTCTCTGCTACTACTGAAGTATTCCTCACTATGCATCAACCATGCATACCGGTTTGCATAGGTAACTCAGCCGCAATAGCCGCCAGCTTGATAGGAAAATGCACATGTACAAGGCTCTACTATGACTGGTTACTCTTCAGCCTCCATCTTCAAACTGGAAGTAGTCCATCAAAGTCTCAGCCTCTTACAATGGCAGGAAACCATCTTCTTCTACAATGAGGTCTTTCAGTTTAAAGCCTCAATGTTGGTTGCCTGGGCAGACCTGGGTTTACTATAATGAACCAACAACACCCCTAGCTCACTGGCCCTTTCAGCAACAGACCGTGGAGCGGCCTGAAGTCTCACCCGAAGTGATCCTAATGGGTTGACCAAAGACTCAGGTGTCTCGATCAGGTTCTGTCGCATCCTATGTGTGCCTCGCAGCTCTTCTTAGCCTGCAAGATATCTATCTCTGTGCTGCAATGCGCAGCTTCCTCTTACTCGCGATGATCCTAACCTCTATTGCATCGCCTTGTCCTGGGAAACACGTTACTCTCTCCTACGCTCGATCCTTAACCTGCGGCACCACGCACCATAGCTCCTCTACTGGTGCGATATTGCCTCCCTGCGATATCCTACCGCCGTGGCTCAGCGTACTTAGCGTTACTCATGTTCAACTTACAGGACTCAACATACAAGGCTGTTTGATGCTGCGATTCTTACTGTCTGGAGTGAAACTTAGACAAACTCTTATACAGAATACTTAAAGACTTTAACTTGCATTTATCCTGGTTATATGCTATAAACTAAACAACATACACATACATTTACTGTAAGCAAAGTTCATGTAATGAATGACAGATATAACAAATAACTACAATCACATGAATCAACACATAACGCTCTGATTTTACCTGGTTCACTTCCAGGGTGGAAGTTACGTCCACATAACTGTGTTTCTGATTATAACTCGATAGAGGTACAGAGTTTTGTTGCACCGCATATGCAGCTAGAGATCTTCTGGGTAACTCTGCACACAGCCTGGAGCCCTTCTCTCCTAGATCTCTTCTCTATATTGCCTTCTTACAATATACTCTTACTCTCTCTCTCTCTCTGTCAATCCCTGCGGATTGTTACAATACAAAATACAGTAAGCTAACAGACTACTGATAATCTGACTAGCTGGATGGCCTAAAATGCCCAAAATTCCAACCTTTTACAATACAAAATACATCCCTTTATAGGCGGCCCGAAGGTCTCGCCATTACAACACTGTGGGCCTGTCCCAACAGTAACCCAAACCCTAACTAGTGACAGTCGGCATATCTGTACTTGCGGTAGCCGCTTTTCGTCACACCACTGCTCTCTGCAGTCTTCCATGCTTCCCGGTGTTAACCATGGGTACTATGCACCGCTTCCCTTCTTCTGTCCTTCATATTCAATACCTCGTCCTCGTCGCTCCTTTTCCTTTATGAGGGTAGCTGAGCCCTCCCGTCTTCGCCGCTGCCTTCAATGTAGTGGTTGAGCTCTCTCTTCTCAGCTGCTCAGGTACTGTCATCTTCCTTGACTTCTCTATTCCAACAGTCATGGTTTCCGGCTCTGCTTTGCAGCTAGAAACATGCTACGACATCGTAGCTTTACCTTATCTCCTCGTTGTCGCCAAAACTATCTATCCGCCAAAATAGCAGCTTCTCCTGTAGCTGCGGGACTCTTCTCCAACAGTCCCCTAACACTTACTTGTGGCTCATCCCCGAGCCACTACCAACAGGATTCTCCTGCTATAGCTTCTCCTTAGCTTCCTGCGAAGTGCACTGAAGCTTATCCCGAAGTCCTGCGACTTCGTCCTGCATAGCTGCGACACGCTCTTTATAGTTTCTGTAACTTAGTTCGTTGGGCTCTCTTATCTTTCCTACCCTTAGTTATGCTCTCGCTCTCGTCGCTCCTGAGACTTTTTAATTATCTTCTGGTTTTGAGAAGTCTTCCACAGATATCCTTTCCTCTTTATCTGGGTTAGAGCTTTTATCACAAGGAAAATCTGTATCTTCCAGCCTTCTCAAACATTTCATTTATTCTGTAGCCTTCTTATGCGAAAGGTATACAAACCAGGAATTCTCTTTCGAGAATAAGCCTTTGTCTGCATCTTGAAGTTCTGCTTGCTCGGTTTGTTTTCCCTTTCACTTTTCTTCTCAGCAACTCGCTCCAGGTATTCACGCTGCTTGGGTTCCATATATTTCATTCTTGACCTTTGGAACCTCTTGTTCTTCTCTTAGTTGATGAGATAGGTCATCTCCCTTCTCCCGTTGCCGTCTTTTTCTCATTTTTACTTTCTTCCTGGATGGAGATTTCTTCTCATCATTCCTGCGCTCTGCTTTCTTATCTTCAGTGATCGGCTTGGCTTTCTTCTTCTCTTCAGCAGATATTTTGATAACATCTTCTACTTCCTGCGCTTGATTCCTCATCCTTGGAAATTGTCTTATCGGTAATGTTCCTAATTTCACAACCCTAGGTGGCATCGCCATGGCGGCTATACGACCACCATGCTCGAAGCGTCTCGAAATGTCTTCTAAAGGTTCCTCCTCGGGAAGAACCCACTCGGTGTTATACTTTGGATTGGCAATGGCTACAAACTATGGAAATAACAACACTCTGTAACGAAATTAGCTCTGGACAGGGGAAACTTAACAATGCACTCTATAGCTCTCGGCTCTTTGCAAATGTAACCCTCCCGAATGAATAATTTCTGCTTTTATACTCAAGGTGGTAATCACGGACGCAATGGTCATCTAGACTGAACTCATCGGTCGGATTAATTGCTTGGACGAGACCACACCCGCCATCCGATCCTCAATAAATGCTGAAATCCAATCGATTTTCCTCGAAACATGTGTGTGCAGGCACCGGTCTCGTCGAAGATTTGCCAAATATGGAAAAATTTATTATGCCGTGCCAAATCTATGGTAAGATATACCAGTCATTTCTTCATTAACTGCCTGTCAGAAGTCAACTTGACTAGCCCTCCGTCTTGTTGCAAACACTGGGTACGTGGCACGGAGAAACATTGCGCTGCTGCGATGCCTCACCGCATCACTTGCTCAAAACAATCTTAGCGTTACTTTTTTTTTTTTTTACATGAGCCGTCCTTATGCGATTCCTTATACTTAGAATACCTGCCGGTGTAGACTAATTCCCGATGCGATGCCTCCTTTCAACTACACTGGACATCTACACCTTTCGTGACTCTGAATTAGGGCTGAGAGGTGGAGTGGTTGTCACTATAAATCTTAAGCTTACTGCCATTGATCATTGTGGGAAGAAGCTCTCCATTCAGTTTGCTGAGCTGAACAGCTCCTCCCTCTGTGACTTGCTGTATCTGATATGGTCCCAACCAATGCGTCTTGAACTTCCCTGGAAATTTAATAAATTTACTATCATAGAGGAGTACTAGGTCTCCGGTCTAAAGAGTCTTACTCTTAATGTGTCTGTCATGCCAAGCTTTCTCTCGTGCCTTCTGCACTTTTTGATGGAATCCGGCAATGAATCTGTCTTCCTCTAAGGCAAGCAGATGCACTAGCCTCTCATGCACCGTGTCTATATCAACCATTCCAGTGATCTGAGCAATTCTTAAACTGGGCAGGATATACTCCATAGGCATAACAACCTCCTGTCCATACACCAAGATGAAAGGTGTGTGTCTTGTAAGTTTCTTGCATGTAGCCCTATATGCCATAATACAGTGTTAACTCTAAGGTGCCAATCATTCCTTTGGATGTTGCATATCTTAGTAATAGCATTTTCTAAAATCTTGTTAAAGGCCTCCACCGTACCATTAGCTTGCGGGTGGTAGGGAGTGCTCTTATGGTGCTGTATCTATAATTCTTCCGTCAAGGCCTCAATGGTGCGGTTCAAGAAATGTGTGCCTTGATCGCTCATCAAAATTAATGGGCATCCAAATCTGGTGATGATGTTTTCAAAAATGAACTGTGCGGCTGTAGCAGCATCACAGTTTCTTACCGCTTTGGCCTCCGCCCACCGGGTGAGGTACTCTGTTCCAATGATGATATATCTCGCACCAGTTCGTTTTCCTGGTGGGTTGATAGGACCCACAAAGCCTATAGCCCACTTGTCAAATGCACGCAATGTAATCTGCAGTCACAGCTACATTTCATCGCGTCGTGAAGGTTTTCCTACCCTCTGGCAGATATCGTAGCATCTGTAAAAGTACTTAGTGTCTTTATGTAACTGTTGTGCCCCTACTCAACAGCCTTCTAAAATCATTATTTCATCAAACAAAATCCTATTTTGTTTGATGAAATGTTTAAATTTTAAAAGGGATAAATTCAGCTACTGAAAGGAGGATTTTTCCTTAGCTACTGATTTATTGACATTCAACATTTTCGAAAAATCTTTGCAAGTTACATTGGATCAATGAAATAGCTACCTCTGAGTCACTAGTTTGTATAATTTTTGACTAGGAAGGTTGACACATGAGTGTTCGTGGTCTTTATGCTCATCCTAGTTGCTCATGTCTCCTTAAATCGATTTTGTGGATGTCATTCCTAGACACATTAATGAGATTGTGTTACCATGGTTTTCATGCAAAGGTGAGTTATGGTGATCAAAGGTTTAATCCTTGTTACTCCATTGGAGCTTAGATACATCTCTTGTATGCCATATCCTAAAGTTTGTAAACCATTATTCATATTTATTAATTGGTGTATGATGGTATTCAAAGGTTTGGTTTCAAATTATAGGGTTTATGATCCTTCGTCACCTTTGATGAATAGGCCAAATATATGTTTGGGAACGTATGTATTACGGTCTCAACGATTGATTTGTAACACGAGTCACACTTATCACCAATTCAGAGTGTTATTATGACACTCGTACTCACCCTGTTCTCCACGTACTTAGTCCTTGTCGTGTCTGTCTACCAGTGGAGCACCTGTTGTTACGTACACCTCGAACTCTCTTGTCATTAATTCAGGGTAGACTGTGATAACATCAGTTTTTCAGGGTTTCAACCGTCATTTGTGTTTATCACTCCGAGTAGTTATGGCTCCGATCATGCTGAACCCGCAAGGGTTTCGCCTGCATTCACGTATGGCTTATCCTATGTATTATTTAGTGCTGCTGAGTTTATATTCCAAATGCCCACGACCTGGTTTTCTGTCTTCGGCTCAGTGGTGGCATGTATTCTGTGCATGGTTACGCATTTGTAAACAATCAGCGATGGCCCCTGTTGTGAGAGTCGAACCCTATGAATTAACCCTGTTGAATTCGAACCCTGGGCTGTTGAAAAAGGTTAAGGATGTCGGGTGGCTGTCGTTCTTCGAGAAGTTTTCTGATTCCAATCCAGAAGTCACGAGAGTGTTTGCTTTGTCCCTGGTAAATTACCAAGCAGAAGTTGGTGATTTGTGCTTTCGGGTGGATGAGAAGTCGATTGCAAGTGCAACGGGTTTGCCTCTGTCTGGGCAGCGGTGGTTTAAGTATCAGAAAATGGAGATTACGGAATGGAGATCATTGCTGAAGAGCCCAACTCAAGAAATTTCCTTTCGAACAGGAGTTGCAAGTAAGTATTTCCTCAAAGAATGGCGACCAGTGCTTGAGTTAATTCATAGATATTTAACCTGCGAAGGTCGGTTGTCATCGGCATATGTATACCATCTTCGTTTAATGGCTGTCTTCATAGGGTTTCCTATTAATCTCCCTTACTATCTTCTGCACAGTTTGTTTAAAATGTCAAATGCCATTAAAAAGGGACCAAAGCATGTAAGCCACAGTCTATTTCACCACGGGCTAGTCCGTATGTTGGTTGAGAATGAATTGGTAAAGTCAGGTCGCTCATGGGAGCAGTTTATAGAATCAAATGCTTTTTCAGGGTTTTGTCATTGTATGTTTGACAGTCCTGGTGACTGTAGCAAACATAAAGATTCAGGTTCGGCTTCTCTGAGTAAACCTACATCAAACCCTATCCTTAAGAGTGTGGAACCCTCTCAAGCACCTAAGGGTGATCCAATGAACACTCCTCATACATTTCCAGAGTCTAGGCGTGTAAAGAAGACCTCACCTCTGTCGCCTGTTACTCCGCCAAATAATAATGATAAAATTGGGAACTGTCGAGGAAAATTACCCAAATCCAAGCTGGCTAGAAGGCTAACCAGAAGTATGGTGAAAGCCAAGATGGCTAAAATCCCCGTGAATATTAAGCTTCCAGTCGAAATGGTTGTGATTGATGATGAGGAAATCACTGCTCCTTTACTTGTTCATGATAATGTGGTTCGTCGTGAGTCTGTTGTTGATCCAGCTAGTCAAAGTCACCCTGTGACTGTCGATGATATCTCTGAAAATCCTTCTCTGTCTGTAGAGGTTCATCCTGTTGAGCCTGACATTGATGTTACCCTTGATCGTGATAGTCATCCAGCAGTGGATAAAAGGGTTCAGGAAGTTTTAGGTGATTGCATGACTGATTCTGTGGTAAAAGAGAATCCTGTTAAAACAACCTCGGCTGTTCCTCGTGGAATTGGGCAAACTATTCATCCTTTGTTCATTAGTTTCCTGTTAGACAAGGTTCGTCGAATGGAAGACAAGATGAACGAAATAGTTGCGAGTCAAGATTTATTGAGAACTGATAATGTGAAATTAAAGGCGAAAGTTGATGTAAGTGATCAGCATCTTTTACGACTAAAGAATCATAAAAACAAATTGATAAGGAGGGTTCTTAAGTTGCAGGACGAGAATGAAAAGAGTGAGGAAAAGTTGCGTGAGCTCAATGCTCAGATTGCTCTCATGCAATTTAACGCTCCATCTCCGAGTCAGTCCAGTGGAGTTAATATACAAGTTTTTAATGCCCCAGTCAATCTGTAATGTTGATATCAGGTTTGATGTTTTGATGATTATGTTCAAGTATTTGATTATTTCGAATTTGTTTGTTAATAATTTTATTTGTCTCTATTTTATATGTTGATTATGTTTCTTTTGTTTCGTATTGCAGGTAGTATCATGAAGTTTGTTTTGCCCCCGATTTTGAGGACTTCGGCTATATTGATGATCCCGTTGTATCTGGAGACAAATCAATATTGGAAGGACTGTTTTACAGGTGCCGTTATTTTGCTTATGTCCTCGATCACATGTGATGGATGGAATAGTTGTGCGTATGCATAAAAAACAACATGTTCCACTTGTCGTTTTTATGTGACAGCTGTTAGGGATTGCAATGTGGTTATTATTAGCTCTTAGTGGTATTTTGGGAAATTTACAATGTATTTAAGGGGATGATAGCGAAATTGTTAGGGGGATCGATAATCTATGGAAGGGGCACCACAAGATTGAGTTGATGTGTTTACGACTTTGGACAGCTATCTGTCAGTAGCCATGACATTATTAAACTGGTGATGTTATCAATATATGTGTGCAGTTTGTATACTTGGCATATGTTTGGAATGTCTATTAGTCTTGTGATCTCCCTTTTACTTTAATCATGTTTGTTGAAATTCTCTAAAGGATTTTACAGATATATATCTATTATATGATTATCGATGTTGCATGTTTTCGATTTTTTCTGATACGACGTGTTGTGTAACCAATTATCGATATGGTTGTTTATATGATGTGTTATTGATTACTGTTTGGTCTTGGCTAATGTTTAAACTGATTTGAATATTGTCAAAGTGCATCCATGTGGTAATTCTACCAGCATAAATTGATTTCATGGTTAAGCTCTCTTATCGCTCCTGATCAGGATAGTTTAATTAGGGTTATATATTGTTTATTTCTGTTGATTATATTACTTGAAAACCTATTTCTATCAGATTCTTTCTCTATGAATTATATCCAGTTTCTTTCTTTTGTAAATAGATGTACAAGATGTATATAGCAGAGAGAAGTTAACTTTGTTTATATTTTATTTCTTCAGCTTTTGTGTTTTGTATTTATAATTCATTAATTTAAGTTGATTAAGTCTGATAGTCTAACGTCCTGTAGCATATAACTTGAATTGACTTTTATAAAGATAGGTTTGATTGACAATCAGTAGCATTAGTTTTAGCTATTAGAATATTAGTGTTCCAGGCCAACAGAGCCTTTAAACCTGTCGGGAACGGCTACCCCAAACAAATTGGAGCCTGTCCTAAGGATCCCGGTCTGGGTCGTATCCCTCGTTGCGTGCTTAGTCAAATACGCACATCAACAGTAACATAGGCCACCATAATCCTGTGATCAGGATTTTCTGCGCAGTCGGCTTTCCTGCGAAATGACCTCCTGCGGTACCTGAATGTGCTTCTCTGATAATAACCTCTTTTTCATGCAGCATCACACATCTGCGCAGGACTTCATCTAGACCTAACTTGTATAATTGTCTTGGGATCAGGGTGAAGTCTGCTGCTTTAACAACCAACTGCTTCTTTTGTTGCTTGGTAAACTCGTCGGGTGCCCTTCCTGTAGTGAGAAAGTGAATGATATCAGCATAGTACTCATCTGCGATCTGGATAGAAAACAATTGTGCATCTGGAAAATTGTCCTCTAAATTACTTGGCTCTTCTCCTGAGTCTATTCGCGACAGATGATCAGGTCCTCCATTCAATATTCCTGGTTTGACAATGATTTCAAAATCATACTCCTGAAAGAGGAGTAACCATATGCAGATTCTTCCCCCTAACACTGGCTTATTGACCAGATACTTCAATGCGGAATGGTCAGTAAACATTTTGAACGAGGCACCCAATAGGTAGTGCCTAAACTTCTGTAGCGCGTACACCATAGCTAAGCCTTCTCTTTCTGTGGTGGTGTAGTTATTTTCTGCTGTCGATAGCTTTCTGCTGGAGTATGCGATCGGATGATCGATACCTTCTTCTCCTGGTTGCATTAAAACAACCCCTAGTGCAATGCCAGATGCATCCACATGTACATGAAACGGCTTAGTCCAGTCTGGAAATACTAAGATGGGTGCTGTAACCATCTTTTCTTTAAGTGTGTTTAGACTCTGCTGGCATTCCTCATTCCATAGGAATTTTACATCTTTCTTTAACAGTTTTTCCATTGGTGCTGTAATCTTTGCGTAGCCTTTGATGAATTTTCTATAGTACCTGGTATGACCAAGTACTGTCCTCAATTGTTTGACTGAGTTGGGTGCTGGAAGGTTTACAATGATGGCAATCTTTGCAGGATCTACCATCAAGCCTTGTCTGCAAACAATGTGACCCAAAAAAATACCAAATGGCGCACAGAATATACATCTTTTCAAGTTCAGAGAAATCTGGTACTGCCTACATTTCTATAACATCAATCTTAAATCTCCTATGTGCTTGTCAATTAATCCAAATACAGTCCAATCATCAAAATAAACTTCTAGGAATTTATGGATGTATTCTTTAAATACAGCAACTACTACTCTAGAAAAGATAGTTGGTGCATTCTTAATACCAAAGGGCATTACCGTATACTGGAATGAGCCCCATTTTGTTGCAAACGTGGTCTTATGTCGATCTTCTGGGTGGATTCTGATCTGGTGATAGCCTGAAAAGCCGTCAGTGAAGGAGTAGACCTCCTGTCCTCCCACATTGTCTAGTACTTCATCAGTGAAAGGTGTCGGAAATGGATCATGAAGCAATGCATCATTGAGTTTACGTAAGTCGACACAGATCCTGATGTCTCCTTTGGTTTTCTTCTCTTGCATGACCATGGGACTAACCCATTCGCTTTCTTCTACGGGCTCAATGATGCCTGCTGCTAGCATCTTATCGATCTCATCCTTAACTTTTTCTTTGTAACGCGGATTTAATCTATATGGACGCTGTTTGACTGGTCTAGCATCCTCTTTCAATGGTATCCTCATGACTCCCAGGTCTCCGAATATTCCCTTCATCTCTGTGAACTTGGTGGGAAATAGGTCCTGATACTCATGTAGCAAGTCTGCAATCTGTCCAACTGTTTCATCAGTCCAATAGTATCCAATAGAGGCAAACTTTGGTTCTGTGTCTGTGCCAATATTGATCTTTTTAATCTTGATCGGTTCTGTGATTGCTGGAATCTGTAGCTTCGGTCCATCAACATCACGAGTCCCTTCTGAATCCGGAATGTTGATGTTACGAGGATCCTTATCCTCGTCCTCTAGTTCTGCTTCAAAGTTATAGCACTCGGGCGCATCTTCTAACTGGATGGCCCACTCAGGTTGGGATGACACTGATATGGTGCAATATTCAAATATCTTAATCTTTATTACCTCTAGGGCTTGATCAACATTTGGATACTCAGATTCAAAAGCGAAGATAAGTAGAAAATTGTCTATTAGAAGTGGTCATGTAGTCGTTCCCTTGCGCAATTCAATCTTTGTGTACTAGTTCCGTGGAACTGGGTCCAAAGTGTGAATGAATCGGTGAACCCATTCATCCTCGGGAATGTCCGACCAATTCTCTTCACATATATGAATATGTGACCTAGGGTCACTTTCTCCTGTGTATCTCTGCTAGAGATATTCTCTATCGGTAGAGAATTTGATCGCCATCAATATCTTAAGATCATCCCATGATGCGATATTCTCTTTATGTGCATACCACCATCTTGCAGGTGTGGCTCGTACTGCAAGGTCCATAGCTGCGATCCTCTGCTCGTGAGGAATCTGTTGTTCAAATTATATGATAAAGTCCTAGATATCTGTTATACCATGATATGATGGAATCTCGTTGAGCTCTACGCCAATCCATCGCAGTGACTTAGTCATATACGCACATCTGTGCGCTGAGACTTCATAAAGTCTGTTCTTCCAGTTCTCTAAAACAACATCCGAATCCGATGCACATGAGCTGTCGCATCGCCAACTGATGTTCCCTTCTGCAGTTGGATTGATGTAGTCATCTGATAGAGATTGTCCATGTTTCGTGCCTCTACCTCTGCGCAGATAGGTTCAATGTATCTAGGACCCTGAAGAGGATCCAACGGTGCGATGACCCAGATCTGCGCATCCTCAAAGGTCATTTGTCTTCTCTTTAAGTCGATAACAGCCATGTTACCAATCGCCCAATCAATACCTAGCAGTGCTGGATATGGTCTACTGTTGCCAATGATTTCTATAACTTCAAAGTTCGCAGAGCTGCGAACTCCGTCAATGTCAACTTGTACCTGTAATAATCGACCCAGGGGTGATACCCACTGTTTATTAGCTAATCTAAGGTGGATAGGTGATCTGACTAACTTAGGGCAACCCATATATTCCCATGTCTGCTTAGTTAGAACATTTACCTCTGATCCTAAATCTAGGATTACCTCGTCCATTTCAAATTCTCCAACCTGTGCTGTGAGTCGCATCTCTCTTCCTGTTCTTGTATGTCCCATAATATTATGAACAGCGTGCTGTGCACTGCCCACGGAAGAATATGGTTGACACTGATCTATGATGCGCTAAAGTTCTCCAATAGCTTGCTCATTTCTCACGAGTTTTAAACAGCTCCGCAGGAAGGATTGTACACTTCTTTCCAACTCGTCCTCATCGCAAGCACCCGATGTGGTAGCCTGCGATATCTGTACAGGGCTAACGCCACAAGGTGCTTACTATGGTACGCCCCTAGATGGCAGTACCTGCGATCCTGATTGCATAGGGTCATCAAAGAAAGTTTTAGCTTCCTGAAATGTCTATTTATTCTTCTGTAGGTCAAGTGGTGTTGCTTTGTTAGGAGCATCTTGAACACTCACCCTTGCTCATCTAACTGGAATCTCCATCGGTTCAGGCATGCGGGGACTTTTGGCTCTTCAAATTTTTCTGTTAGCATTCAATTTCCACTATTGACATTTGCATTTTTCTACGCTTATTGTGAATTATTGATTGATTTATCGTGTCAAGGTGGTGACTGTGGAATGGCACCTACTACTTCCACGGTCCATGGTGACCTTGGACAATCACCCACTAGAAGTAGATCAATAGGGGATGACCGTGGGAAGTCACTGACCACAACACCGCATCAGGTAAGTGTTAATTCGTAATAGTAACTAAATTTTATTACAATAACAATGTTTGAATCATGTTAAAATTATTTTTATTAATTTTATTGTTTGATGAATTTAGTCCAGTGCACTTGATCTGGGTGATGAGGAACTTGAGGATGAAATTTATTATTCCATAGACCCTATGGATACTATAAAAAAGACCCTGAAAAAGGAAAACATAGAAATGGTTTCCTTGGCTTGCATAAGGCCCATGACACAGGAGATCAAGGCAAGGATTGAAGAGCTGAAAGAACAAACAAAATATTATGGGGTAAGTGGCATCTTCATATATTTTTTTAAGCTATGACATGATTTCATATATGGTATTATGTTTTCTATTTTTCCAAGTGATTTGATAAAGTAAATTTTTTTGTTTGTAGGAGTTTTTACAACTCGTGACTAGAGAAATTGTCGAGACATGCATAGGTATCAGTCATGCTCCAATGCAGCAACAATGTCGACAAAGCAATGTACCAATGAGGCTTTTTGACACTCCTCTGGTTGGCCTTGAATCCATTGATGAGGGCATCTATTTGGATCATCATGACATGTCGGAGCATGATGAGATGGATCCTAGGACTCCACATGACTCTGGAGATGAACCTACTGTAGATGACCAAGAAACTTTTCCTGGAGAAGCATGAGTTAAAATTATCGGATCACTAGATCTCACCTTTCTAGTGCATGACGCTTGTTTTAAGATCAAGATTCAAAATATTGGATGTATTTATTAATTAATTTATTCATTTTAATCATGAAATTGAAATGGACATACGCTGAAATTATTATAAATTAATGGATTACACGTTTCTATGGGAAACAATGTTTTCTATAGGAATTTGAATGACAAAGCATTGGATTTGTTTGGCCCCCCCATTCACACACGGTGGAATAGCCAGGATAGCGCAAAGAGAGATGTATTGATAGACCACATGGTAAAATTGTTCGGTAATACATTCAACAAGAAAGTGGTTGCAAAGTTATCCAGCGAGAATTTAAAATATACCAGGGCCCAATATAGGGATAAATTGCAACTTGACCTCAAGCATGAGCACCCTCCCATGGATTCGAAGAAAGAGTGGAAGGCA
This sequence comes from Pseudotsuga menziesii, assembly GCA_001517045.1. Classification (NCBI taxonomy): domain Eukaryota; kingdom Viridiplantae; phylum Streptophyta; class Pinopsida; order Pinales; family Pinaceae; genus Pseudotsuga; species Pseudotsuga menziesii. The sequence goes on along the minus strand of LPNX010066414.1, from coordinate 18,503 downwards.
CTCATAGAGGATGCAAAGGAGAACTTGCTAAAAAGACAAGGAAAGCAACCACGACCTGGAAAAGCAAGGTACAACACATATCATCTTTTTAGTGAAATATTCTCATTTATTTTTTTCTTTTTTGTTATAAGCAAGAATTCTGATATCTAACGTTTTTCAAAATTTTCATATATAGGCTACTGAACTCCTCCAAAGCAACCAAGGCTAGAGCGGAAAAGCACAGGAACCATAGACTGGGCCAGGGTGTCTATAGAAAACTAAGAGCCCAAATCGTAAGAATTAAATGATTAACTTTGGGGAATATTCATTTGAAAGTAGTGAGCAAATATCTGTTTTTGATAGAGGGAATTTTATATGTTTTATGCATTGAAGGGAATTACGTTCCAAGATGCTGCCACCGAGGAATACCTAAAGCTTGTTTTCAAGTGTGGTTTTAAAAGTGTCATTGAATATCGGAAAAGCTTGGGGAAGATTCCAATCTCCCAAATGACACAAATGCAGGTAAACAAAATGAATAAGGGCATCATTGCAGTATACTATTAAAGTCTATTTAGTTTTTATTATATCACCCATAACTAAATATTTATGTTTTTTTTTAAGAAACAGTGCAACCGCAGCACTGAATCCAGCGGTACTTTGCATGTACCAGCTGATGTTGTGGTGTGCATGTTCCATGATAGTGGGAAGAAGAGTGGCCATTCTGCTATGTGTGATTTGGAAATAGAAACATCTACAGTGATTATATATATTTATTTCATGACATATACTTATAATTTTTCTTCTTTTGATTGAATACTGTGAAGCTCATGAGGGTGAACCACAAGAGGAATTTGCAAGTAGAGAAACAATTAACACACCAGCTGTCACAACTACACAGATAGGTAAAGAGCAATATTGTAATTTTAATCAAAATGATGAACTATTAATTTCAATAATATTTCAACATATCGATATGCCCATTTTCGTTGTTGCAGTTCATGCCCCTTTAGAATTGCCTCCACGCCCTACTCAACGACGTACATGAAGTATGATACATGAGGGCATGGAAACAAAAACATTAGTAGGACATGGATTTGTATATAATCCACCAAATGATGATGATAATGTCCCAATTATCATCAGTTATTTCAATGCAAAAAAACAAAAATCAAAGAAAAAGTAGATGTATAAATTCATTACTTGTATTTGGATCTATATCGATGTTGTTAGTCTAAAAAATTGTTTATATGAATTACCTCATTATGATTCNATATGTTTTGATGACTAGCCTAGTTATGCATGAATGTTTAAATGTTTTCTATGTAAACAACATCATTTATTGGGTATGGGGAATTGAGAGTGATGTGAGGGGCAGGAGGGGCCATATGAGATTCCACCTTCACGTGGTTGGACCTGTTAAGTAGGGAATATAACATTTCACGGTTCATTGATTTCTATAGGACTTTGTAGTAGGATTTAAATGACTGTTTATTTGCTTATATATTATTTACTCATATAAAAATTATGTCTTTGATGATTTATGTAGGTCTTGGCAATGGAAATGCATTTTCGTGGACAACTCTTATCAAGTTGTATGGGCGAATGGATCTGGTGAAAGGACAATGATAAGGTAAGGGTTTTGATGTGTTATTTATCCTTAATGTGTTTGTCTTTATGCTTAAATTCTATTTCATTCTATTAAGATACAAGAGATACAACCAATAGTAAATAACTACTTTTAGAATATCATCCAAACTAGGAGACAACCTTCTACATAAAACAAAAATGCTTCTTAGTAACGTATAAAAATAGAAGAAAAATCATGTAGAATAAATTAGGCTTTTTTCGTCCCTTCTTCCTATAATTTCGGCATGATGAAACCCTAGGTTAAGAAATTTTAATTTTCCAAACCCTAATTGCTCATCTATCTTTCAAAACTAAATTTTCTGATTTGTATACTTATAAATATTATTCATAGGTTATTTTTGTTTCTCTTAGGTTTTAGACTTAATTTTTATGTGTTTTAGACTTTTATTTTATCAAACAAGAAAGCCCTAAAAAAAGAATTTATGTGTAAAACCCTAAAAATCAAGACTTGCTGCTACCACAATCTGAGCCCTCTCCTTTATCAAACACAGGTGTGCAATATGTATTTAAAACCTCGTATGGCCTAGCTTCCTTCCCTGCACACTCAAAATAGAAAACAAGTTAGTATTTCAAACTATTTAGATGGTGGTGTCTTTTGTAAAATATATCTTATTGATTTGATTAGTTTTCTGCCCTATTCGCATTAGTTTTCTGGGTAAATGTAAGTCTGATTTTTTACTGAGATCTAGAACCTTACATCTCTGAATGCACAATGATATAATTCTGACATTATTTTACTGAGTATTGTTTTGTATTTTCTTAGTACTAATTATTGCTATTGAGAGCTAGGTGATTGTAAGGGACTTGATGATTTTATATTTCAGAGCTTACATATAGGATCGAGTGAATGATAATAACATTATTGTTAGTTTGGCACTAAATTTTCATCAAGTTAGTAATTTATATCTATGCTATCACATTCACAGATTTGGAAATCATATGCTAACTGACACTTTAAATGATTAACTATGGTTATTGTTTTTGCTATTTTACATGTTCTAATTATCGTGTTGATAAACTTTTAGTTCTTGCATTGCACATATGTGGACCATAAATTCATATGTCTAGATCTTCCAAGGTAGCATATAAATTCATGTTATTACATGAGGAGTGTCTCCAAGGAAATTATGATATGGTTTCTAAACTACAAATTGCATGCTCAACTGTGCAACCTACTTCTCAGTGCCAAAATGTAATTTCTGATAAAAAAAATTCTACATGAGATCATTCCTAGTAATAGAATAGAAATAAGTTGTCAATTTTTTGTTGACTAACATGTCTCTTTCCCAGCATGTGCTTAGGGGACTGTTTTTATCGTATGGGCATATTTGATACTAACTTGACCAATTTTGGCCATTCTTGAGGTGGTTACATAAGAAGGATCAAATTTTCATATTCACCTCTTCCAATAATGAGCAACATAAAAACAACTTACCACCAGTTGGCACTACAAAGATCCTACACAGATTTTCCAGGTGAAAAACTACTCTTTTTCCCTAGGGGTTGAGTTATTTTATTCTTATTTATTTATTTTTCAATAAAGATGAATTCAATGCACCTTGTGTTTTTTGTAGTATGATGAATTATCACTAGTAACTCTTCAAATGTAGTAGACCAAGAGATGATATTTCATGAGGAGTGTCTCCAAGGCAATTATGATATGGTTTCTAAACTACAAATTGCATGCTCAACTGTGCAACCTGCTTCTGATCAATGCTAAAAGTTGATCTATGTTGAATTTTTTGTTATATGAGATCATGCATAGTAAAAGAATAGAAATAAGTTGTCAATTTTTTGTTGATTAACATGTCTCTTTCCTATCATGTGCTGAATGGACTTTTTTTTTTCTTTCGGGAATTTGGTACTAAATTTGACCAATTTTTGCCATGCTTGAGGTGGTTGCATAAGCAGGATCAGTTTTTCATTTTCATCTCTTCCAAAAATTGTGGGCTTGACCTTCTCTGGCTTCATTTACACCTACGGGCTTCCTCAGTCTTCAAAGATATGACTCCCTTCATCTTCAGAACATGGGATTTCTTTACTTCTGACTTGTGGGATTCTTTAAGCTTCTGTGCATGTCTACAGGCCCCTGCGGGATTCTTACAATCTTTGTGGGAATCCTTCCAAGCCCTTGGGGGCTCTTTAATATCTAGTGGTCTTAACCTAATTTTGAATCACAATAAGTTGATCCGATCCGAGTGGTTCCTACGTCTTTTATCGATGTTATTTTTTATAGATGTACCCCCCTAACTTATCATCGAAATCAACTCTCAGTGGTGCCTAGAATATCATTTAATTAATTTTTATACGATCCCTATGGTTCTTACAATGTATTTTATCGATGGTATTTTTATATATGTACCCTCCTACCTTGTCATAGAATCTGCTCTAAGAGGTGCCACTTTAGCCTCTAATTATGTATTTTAGCCAATTATTATGAATTTTTGCATCGTAATGGGAAAACAGTTTTTGAGGCAATAATTAGGGTGCTAAGGGGCAATTTGGGTACTTTTGGGAACTTTTTAAATCATTACGCCTTATGTTTTAGAGTCAGTTAACACTTTTTGACCTCCCTCCTGAACTTCCCATTTATTTTTTTCCCTTTTACTTCAATATGTTTTTTCCCATATCTTAATTTCCTGACATATTTATTTTCTATAAATCACATTTCTTGTGTTATATTTTATCCATTTCTTTGTCTTTAAAATATACTATGTAATTTTTCACAAGCACTTATTGAAGATCCAAAGTTGTGGAAAGGAAGGTGCCTTTCCACGGTTTTTAATTTTTTTTTTGAAACCTCCAGGTTTCGTCGCAATATCGATGAAGTTTTGTTGCAGGTATTGCAAAACCATTGAAACCTGAGGTGGCTTTCTAGGATTACCGTCGCTATAGAGACGAAGTTTCGTGGAAACATTACCGTTCAACTTGCGGATTTCGTCGAAAGTGATTGGTTTTCCATGCTTTTGGGTGGAATAAATTTCTGTTCAAATTCTAGAATTCGTTGATAGAGAGACAACAGTTTTCGAAAGTGTTCCACGGTTTTGCGTGGAAACAATTTTTTTCCTAACAGTTTTTTGCCATATTTTGGTCGTTATAGGGATGACAAATTTGTCGATCAAGTGACGAATGCATTGAAGAAAATGCTGTCCAAATTCTAGAATTCACTGATAGAGAGACAAACTTTCGTCGAACATGTTCCATGGTTTTATGTGGAAACAAAATTGTTCCTAACAGTTTTTTGCAATATGTTCGTCCTTATAGGGATGACAACTTTATCGATAGAGCGACAAAACTTAGAAAAATGAATTAAAAAAAAACAATTTCAAGGCCACCGTATAGAAGACACATGGTGGCCAGTTTTTGTCTCTATATCGATGAATTATAAAGTTCGTTGTTATATCCACAAAATAAGTGCCACGAAACATAACGACCGTTATTGTTGAAATTGAGACGAAAAAACATGGAAATAGAAACGAAAAAATGTCGCAATTTTGATATTATGTATTAGTGGGAAACAACTTTTCATTTGCATAGATCCTATTTTGGTTTTTAATTCCCTTGCATCTAATTTTTATAAATGAAAGGAATGAATAAACATGATCTCTCACTACAACAAAATACTGTCATTAGCGTCTGTTTTAGCTCCCTTTTTAGCATCCATTATAACTTTTAGGGTATTTTTCATCATTTTTTGGATAAAGTGGACGCTTTTCCATGGGATGGTGCTTTTAATGGTGTTATTTGTCTCCCTATTTGAAAATTGGTGCTATTTTGGACGCCAATTAGCATCCCAACTAGTGTCCCATTTAGCATCCCAATTAACGTCCCATTTAACGTCCCATTTATCATCCCATTTAACGTCTCATTTATCATCCCATTTAGCATCCTATTTATCATCCCGTCTAGCATCCCATTTAACGTTTGATTTATCACCCCAATTATCTTCCATAATAGCATACCAAATAACCCCCAGAAGAGCCTCCAAAATAGCCACTGTAATAACACCATGTATAGAGCCAAGTATTTCATCAGGAATTGTGCCATGAATTGCACCAGGAAAAACAACCGAGATAGCGCCAAGTAGAGAGACAGGAATTGTTTCTAGAAAACATCCAAAATATCGCTATGTATAGTGCCTAGAATCATGCAAATTTTTTTGAAAGAAATTGCGCTCGAAAAACATCTAACATAGTGTCAGATATAGCGCCATTATTAGCACCGAAATTTGAGCTAGGAAAATAGCCAGGAATTAAATAAGGAATTGTGCTAGGAATGGCTACAGGTATAGAACTAGACATGACACAAGGAATTGAGACAGGAATTTCATAGGTATTGCACCAAGAATTTCCCCAAGAAAAGGGATAAGCATAGCACCAAGTATAGAGGCAGCCATATCGCCAAGAATTGCACCAAGAAGTTCAAAAGGTTAGAAAAAGTGCCACAAAAGCTTCAATGTTGCTTAACGAATAGTGCAGGAATGTTGACATAATTAGCACCTAAATGGCCATTTTGGTAACTAAGAGACCCTAATTAATCGTAAACAACCCTAATGGAATCCCCCTGTCCCTAATGAAATTAGAGTGTACCTAACGACATGTTATTGTTGCTAATGATGCATATGGACAATGATAAATATGTCCATGATGATTTCTACAATATTTAATAGGATGTTGATGACAATGACGATGTCAATGTCAATAATGATGATGCAGGTAATTATAACACTATATTAGATTGATTGGTCCTAATGGAAATGTAATTCACCCTAATGGCATCGAATTGACGATAATAGCCCTTAGATGACCCTAGCACATAAGATTGTCCCTAACAACATTTGGGTGACCCTAATGGAACTTGACTCACCATAAAAGCATGAGGCTGATCATGTTGAGGATGGATGATGGAAATGATATCAATGATGATAACAATGAGGCTGATATGAATGACTATGATTATGATGATATATGACGATGCCAATGATGATGATGATGATGACGTTGATGTACTCATGAATGTTTCTAATGATCATGGTTATGATGGTGGCGATATCAATGTTAATGATCATGATTCATGTGATAGTACTTCTGGATATTGATTTATTGTAGTGGCACTAAATGACCATAATCATGGCAATTTTGGACCTTGATTGATCCTAATGAGGGGTAGAGTACCGTAATGTCGCCTATGATTTCTCTAATGGCATTTGAGTGTTCCCAACAACATTTGATAGACCCTAATGGAATTTTATTGACCCTAATAACATGATGACGATGCTTTAGAATAATTATGATGACGACGATGACGATGTACTTAATGATGTTGATGATGACTATGATGACGTTGACGATGATGACGATGACGTTGATTCATTATATGGTGATGATGACAATGTCAATGTCAATGATGATGATGCATGTGGTAGCACTTCTTGATCTTAATTGATCCTAATAGCACCTAAATGTCTGTAACAACTGTGAGAATTGCTTTTCAGTTAGATCTAGGAGCTAGAGCAATATTCACAATCAAAGTGTTTGACAAAATATGGTAGAGAACAACAAAGAGACTGAAATATCAATATGAATGATGCTAATACTAACCATTATATTATAGCACACCTTGTAGATACGTATGATACATATTTATAAGCCTCAACTGTCAATTAATGAGCTAGAATCACCTATTTGACTAGTATTGATCAATATAACCTAAGTTAAACCATAGAACATAAGCACAAGGAAAATGATTATGTCTCCTAGGTAGTTCATTAAGGTACTAAGGTAGATTATTGCTCCAAAAACGACATCTAAATCACCCTATTATCACCAAAATGATTGTCACGACATCTAAATGACCCTAATAACTGCATGACATGAATCCTAATTGCGATGAGTGATTATGAACACTAATGGCATATGAGTGACCATAATGACAATGCTGACAATGATTTTGTTGATGATGTACTTGATGATGATGATGATGATAATGACGATGATGATGAAGATGATTTTGATGTACCATATGACATTGATGATGATGATAACAACAACTTTGATGTTCATGATGATGATGCATGTGATAATACTTCTCAATACTGATTAATCCCAATGGCACTTAAATGTCGATAATGACATTTTTATATCATTGAAATGACTCTAATGACATTTAGTTGTTGTCAACAACATTTGAGTGACTATAACAACATGACATGGATCCAAATGGTATTGATTGATAATGGACCATAATGGAATATGGGTGACCTGATCCAGATGGATATCGATGGCCACCCACCTATTCCACTGGCTCAAAACAATTGTCCATTATGGCAGTTTCCTAGTTATTTTTCTACAGTTTTTCGGGTTCGAAACTTCCGGGGTCATTTTTTTGGGGTCATTTTGAGGCCCTAAATGATGTTTTTTGGCGATTCAGGGCCAAATGGTTGCCATTGGCATGCATTTGGCCGACCAAAAGTTGTAAATATTAGATAGACCTTTCCAACAAGATATTAAACGCCCAAATCAGAGATCGTATGCAAAAGTTATGACCCCGAGAAGTTGACTATTCAACTTACCACCTTGTGGCTGCAAACTTTATGACGGTTCATCTTCTAGGGTTACGTTTTGGACTTTTGGGGTTATCACCCTCATTATTATTATAAATAGGCCCCTTTGGCCTCATTTTGTATTCAACTTGGCACAAATGAGCGTAGGAGCCACATCTCTTCTCAGAGATAGCTACCACCATTTTGGCAATTGTATTACAGTCTGTTCTATTTCCGCAATTTAATAGAATATTTGTTTATTGTATCTTTGTTATCTTTGCAAAATGTCTGTTATAATGATTCTGTATATGTTCTTTCATTTTTTTCACACATAAATCCGGATCAGTGGTATCAGAGCAATCTACTCTTTAATTGTTTCTCAGCGCATGTCCCCGACGAGGTCCGAGTATAGAGAGTTTGGTCTCAAACTACTTTCACTTGCTCATTCTCGCCGTCCCAAATGACCTCCCATGGTGAAAGAAAAGAGAGACGACGAAGCAGGATATCCTATCAATTCGCTACTTGAGGAATCCCTTGAGCAACAGAGGAACGAGATTATGGATAGTTTCACCCAAATCCTTCTGTGATTGCCAGCAACGACAAGTGCATCTTCAATGAGCAGTCGGTTCAGGGATGCAAATCCCTTTAAGGTACAAGTTAACTTTGATATTCCTTTATTTGAAGGAAATATCGATGCAGATGCCCTGGATAATTGGTTGAATGTTCTAGAAGGGTATTTCTCTATCCACAATTTTTTCGACAGAGAAAATATCACCTTTGCGCTCCTTAAGGCAGTCCCCCATGTCCAAAATTGGTGGGGTAATTATTGTGAGAAAAACTCATCAAACGAGTCTAAAATGTTTGAAACAAATCCCACTTGGGCCTCTTTCATAGATGCCATTAGGGAATAGTATTACCCTGTGGGAAACTATGATGACCAGTACACAAAATGGACCATTCTACGTCAAGAAAGGCATTAGAGGAAATTTCACCTCAAAATGGGCCTCCTAAAAATTAAAAAAAAAATAATAGTTAAAATAATAAAATAATACTTATTAATTTTGGAGGAAGAAAATAAAAAACTATTTTTGTTTGTATTTTCGACATATCTCCCGGTGTGTTTACTCAAATTTCGATCCGGAGAGCTTGTTGGATGCGGAATTAAATTCCGAATCCAACGAGTACCCACTCGGCATACTTTTGATGGACCCCGCTACCCCAAAAACAAGAAATACCTGAAAAAAAGCATGATGATGATGTCGTCATCACATTTTTTCAGGTATTTCTTGTTTTTGGGGTAGCAGGGTCCGTCAAATGTATTCCGAGTGGGTACTCGTTGGATACATAATTTAATTCTGCATCCAATGACCTCTCCTAATCGAAATTTGAGTAAAAAACGGGGAGATATGTCGAAAATACAAACAAAAAAAGTAGTTTTTTTTATGATACCTATCCCCAAATTATATTAAAAAAGTGTTTAAGACCTATACGGTATTTCAAATTTAAATAAATTTCATTGGATAACACATGATGACATGGAATTTCAGTTAAAGTTAAAAGGCCCATTTTGAGTTGAAATTTCCTCTAATGGACCAGACGGTGTCGGAGTACACCAACAAATTTCATACCTTGCGTACAAAGTTGAGTATCAAGGACTCCGAGTGACACCTGATTCTGAAATATTGCAGTGGTCTACATCGGTAAATCCAAACTGATTGCTCGACATCTCTTCACTTAGATCTGCCTATCAGTATGCTGTCAAAATAGAGGAGAAATTTTGACAAAAGAATAAGTGATACTCTGGACTTGCACACCCACCGTAGAAGCAAGGCAAGGGAAACCCTGGCTTGCAAAAAATAGGACAAGGAAAGGACAACCAGTCCCCACCACAAGAAAAGAAGGGAGATGAAAAGACAAACAACGACACCAATAAGTGGTGCGAATTTCATAAAAGATTTTGGCACAACACTGATGAATGTCACTTAAAGTAGTCATTAGTGGCCGAGATCAAATCCTGATTCTGATTCCAAACCCAATGCCACAGACACATACAATGGGAGGCAGATCATTGATGCAGACTGCACTGCCACTATTGCTACTGTACAGATTCAATTAGAGGTTCCTGAAGAGTGAGAGGTAGAGGAGATCCTATTCCACTCGCAGATGTGGGTGAAGGGGATGCCTCTACATTTTGTTGTTGACAACAGCAGCCAAAAGAACCTGATCTCAGTTGAAATCATCAAGATATTGGAGCTTTTGACAACACCACACCTGCAAGCTTTTGCATTAGTTTGTTAAGCCAAGGATGAGGTATACACATTACTCAATAATGCCTCCTACCATATGGCATCAAGACTTTCAAAGACAAGGTACTGTGTGATATGGCCCCACTTGAACTCTGTGATGTTCTTTTAGGACAACCATATATGTGGAAGCTTCATGTTGTATATGAGTCACGGCCTCACAGTGTCATTGTTACTTTGGGAGGAAAACTCTATTGAATACTAGAGACTGTTGCACCTAACAAAGTGTTGCACGGTAGGAAGATAAGCTCTGACATCAGAAAATTATTCCTCTTCACAATTGCGTCTAAAGGAGAACATAACATCATATAGACCTCCACACCCTCTACACAGGGTGTATCTGCTCATCAGACACAAGAAAAATACAGAGTCATTGTTTTCTCATCTATTGGAGTAAGGCTCTACGATGCAAGTCCATGCATTCAAGGTGCTCATCCAGAAACAAATCATCCATACAACAATTACAACCCTCTCGGGATGTCAAAGAAAGGAATCCTCTTCACTTCAGCAAATGTCACACCAGGAGATCAACTCAACACAAAGTTTGAGAGATGATACGGGATTCAACGCAATGGAGACCATTTCTTCCTAAGGAGGGAGGATTGATCCAGATGGATATTGGTGGCCACCCACCTATTCCACTGGCTCAAAAAAATTGTCCATTGTGGTAGTTTCCTAGTTAGTTTTCTACAGTTTTTTGGGTCCAAAACTTTCGGGGCCGTTTTGAGGCCCTAAACAATGGTTTTTGGCGATTCAGGGCCAAATGGTTGCCATTGGCATGCATTTGGCTGTGTTAGTTTTTCAACATTAAGCTATCATTATTAGGATCTTTAACTGAGAGAATAACAAGTACAATAATCAAACACAAGAGATAATGAACACAGTGTTTTTCCTCGGGGAAACCATAAAGGAGAAAACCCCGTAACTTCCTCAGAGATAGAATCAACACCAAAACAGTAAGTGATCTCCTAACAGGAATAATATTCTTCTTGACTAGCCCCAGGGTCTTCTCCTTCCTCAACTATGTGCTATACTTGAGTGTGTGTGAGATGTGTGATAAATAGAGACTGCAGTTCTCTATTTATACTAATCCCAACATGAATAAAACCCTACCATGGATGACCTCTACTAGGAGATTCTAATAACCCTACTTCCCCAGAACTGCGGGAATTTAACCCTTAGAGAATCGGAGGGTTACTCACTATGACTTAACATGACTTGTTTACATTATTGATCCTCCCGATAGGAAAATCAGGGCATGACAATATGACTCAATTACATTATAGATACATCCCAGAATAAACATCGGGTTACAATACATAGGATACATAGATGAATACATTCTGAAGTTACAAATACATCAACATTCCCTCTTAACTAGGAAGGTATTCTTTCGATACAATTTTCAGCACCGGTCTTCTTCTTTGTATCAACTAGATCATCTCATCATCTACATATCAGGTCTTCTTGAGTCTTCAAGTCATCGAATCTGGATCATCTCTGGATCTGGATCATCACTCGATCTAGATCATCATGTGGCATCATCACTGGATCTGGATCATCACTCGATCTGGATCATCATGAGGCATTATCATTGGATTTGGATCATCACTCGATCTGGATCATCATGTAGCATCATCACTGGATCTAGATCATCACTCAATCTAGATCATCACGAGGAATTATCACTGGATCTGGATCATCATGTGGCATCATCACTCAATCTAGATCATCATGAGGCATCATCACTGGATCTGGATCATCACTCGATTTGGATCATCACTGGCTGTCATCACTGGATCTCGATCATCACTCGATCTCGATCATCACTACTGGATCATCATCACTGGATCTCAATCATCACTTGATCTGGATCATCACTAGCTATCATCACTGGATCTCGATCATCACTCGATCTGGATCATCCTTGGTGCTATCTCATGATTCTTCTCGTCACAGGAAGTTCTAGAGAGCTAGCCCTTTTTCATGCTGGTTGCAGGCCTAGACTCCATGTAGGTCTTCTTCAGCACTTATATCTGACCTACTCATCAGAAAGGCCCAGCACTCACATTCACCAGCATGATAGGACACAACTACTATCATCTATGAAAAGGCTTCAACACTTACATCTGACCTACTCGTCAAAAGGGCACAGTACTCACATCCATCTAGGCTGGAACACATCCTGCTCACAATGATGGAAGAGTTCTGCACTTCCATCCAGGCTGGAACCACATCCTGCTCACAATGATGAAAGAACTCTGTTCTTTCACCCAGGCCGGAACCACATCCTTCTCACAATGATGGAAGATTTCCTCACTTTCATCTAGGCCGGAACCACATCCTGCTCACAATGATGGAAGATTTCCTCACTTTCATCTAGGCCGGAACCACATCCTGCTCACAATGATGGAAGAAATATGTTCTTCCACCCAGGCCGGAAGCACATCCTGCTCACAATGATGAAAGAATCTCATCCAGGTAGGAACACATCCTGCTCACAATGATGAAAGATTTCTGCACTTACATTCATCCAGGCAGGAACACATCCTGCTCACAATGATGAAAGATTTCTGCACTTACATTCATCTAGGTGGGAACACATCCTGCTCACAATGATGAAAGGGCTTGCACTCACATCTGATCTTGTAGGAACCAATCCTACAGTCATATCAGAATGGCCCCCAGTCCTCCTCAACTGAGCTACCTAGTAACTGACCAGGTTCCTCCATTCTCCTAGAGAATGGCTGTTTCCCTTACATCTGACCTGCTCGTCAAAATTCCTAACACTCACATCTGACATGGAAGGAACTTAATCCTTTAGCCATGACAGAATGGTTCAGCCCTTACATCTGATCAAGTGGGAACACATCCCTCTATCACATCAAAATGGCTACTCAGTCCTAGATTGAGTGTTCCTAGTACCTCACCAGGAAGCTCCATTCAAAGAATGGAAATTGCCCTTACATATTTCCTACTCGATAGAATGGCCAGCACTCATATCTGACATGGAAGGAAGTAATCCTCTCACCATGACAGAATGGCTCAACCCTTACATCTGACCATGGAAGGAACCAATCCTCTCACCATGTCAGAATGGCTATGGAACTCATCACTTTCCCTTAGAGGAAATCTCGATCTGGAGAACACCAAGCTTCTGCCTGAAGTACTTGAACTTCACCCTAGCCAATGGCTTTGTCAATACATCAGCTATTTGTTCCTCCGTTGCAACATACCGGAGCTTCACTACTCCTCTTTGCACCATATCCCTGATATAGTGGTACTTGATCTTGATATGCTTCGACTTTTCATGGAACACTGGATTCTCTGACAACTTCACGCAACTTTGGTTGTCACAATGTATACAAGTAGCATCTAATTGGAGATCAAATAAATCACACAGTAGCTTCCTGAGCCATACTGCCTCACAACTAGCTAAACAAGCTATGGCATACTTTGCTTCAGCTGTACTCAGTGCCACACAGGATTTCTTCCTACTAAACCAAGAGATCACACTTGACCCCATACTGAAGCAACACCTTGAAGTGTTTTTCCTATCGATGGCACTGCTTGCCCAATCTGAATCAACATAACCCTCCAGGTTAATCTTTTGATTCGCATCGTACTTGAGCCCATAATCAACTGTTCTCTTCAGGTACCTCAGAATATGCTTTGCAGCAGTCAAGTGAACATGTCTCGGATCTATCAGAAACTGGCTCAAGGTGTTCATGGCAAAGCAAATATCTGGTCTTGTGTTTGTCAGGTACATCAATGACCCAATCATTTGGTGATACATCATAGCATCAACCGACTCTGATGAAGCATCACTCAATAGCTTTAGGTTTGATGCCATAGGTGTGGTCATATCCTTGCAGTCCATCATCCCAAACCTCTTCAGGATCTCTATTGCATACTTCCCTTGTCCAAGGAAGATTCCATCTGCACTCTGCCACACCTCCATACCTAGAAAGTATTGCATCATCCCCAAGTCCTTCATTTTGAACTCAGCAGCAAGATTTCTCTTCGTATCAGCAATCAACCCATCTGTACCTGTCACAAATAGATAATCTATATATAGTAGAAGCATCACTGGGTTGCCATCTTCAACCTTGTTCTAAAGGTTGGAATCTGCTTTAGTCTTAGTAAAGCCCAAACTATATAGAAAGCTGTCAATTCTTCCGTACCAAGTCCTAGGTGCCTATTTCAAACCGTACAAGGCTTTCTTCAATCTGCATACATGAGACTCTCTGTCATGTGTCTCAAAACCGAGTGGCTATTCTACATACACTTCCTCTTCTACTACACCATTCAAGAAGGAAGTCTTGACATCCATCTGGTGTATCTTCCATTTCATCATTGCAGCCAGAGCAAGTACTGATCTGATGGAAGTGTATCTGGCTATAGGTGCAAAGGTTTCTTCATAGTCTATTCCTTCTTTCTGAGAGAAACCCCGAGCTACAAATCTTTCCTTATAATTTTCAATGCTACCGTCTGCAGCATGCTTGATCTTGTAAATCCATTTGGAAGTTACAACTGACTTCCCTTCTAGTCTTGGGACAACATCCCAAACATCATTCTTCATGATCGATTGATATTCTTCGATCATAGAATCCTTCCATTCTTTCCGTTCTGCTGCTTCTTCATAACTGGAAGGTTCTTTATCAATGAAATCACATAGTAAAGCTACATACCCGGAGCAGGATCTGGTCCTCTCTCTTTCTTTGTGATTCTCTTCTGGAGCCCCATATCTTTCCGCACCTTGGATAAGTTCATGTACCCAAGTAGGTTTCCTCTTATGAGGATTCTTCTCCAGAGGTGGATCTATAGGTCTTTGTGGTTCCTCGAAATCTTGATCTTCTTCTTGAGCTTCTTTGTTCATGGTTGTATCATGAATTCTAGGTACTTCTGCTTCTGCTTCTTCAGTTTCTTCAGCAGGTCTCTTTCTGGATTTATTGTAAGCTGTGTCTTCATAAAATGTCACATACCTACTGATGTCAATCTTCTTGTATCCTGGGAAATAGATTCTATAAGCCTTCGAGATTTTAGAGTATCCCACAAATATGCCCTTCTTTCCTGAAGGATCTAATTTTGTTCTCTTCTCTTTTGGAATGTGTATGTACACAGGACATCCAAATATTCTGAGATGGTTGACTTCTGGTTTCTTACTGGAGAAGACTTCTTCAGGAGTCTTGTTCTCGAGCACTCTATGTGGAGTATGGTTCTGTACATACACCACTGTTCTGGTAGCTTCAGCCCAAAGATGCATAGGAAGATCTTGATCATGGAGCATATCTCTTGCAGCTTCCACGATAGTTCTATTCTTCCATTCTGCAATCCCATTTTTTTGTGGATTATAAGGAGTGGACAACTCCCTCTTAATCCCTAATTCTTTGCATAGCTCTTTGAATTCATTCGAAGTGAATTCTCTGCCATTATCTAATAGAAAAGTCTCAATCTTCTTTTCAGTATGGTTCTCGATCAAGGCTTTGAATTCCTTGAAATTATTGAATACTTCGTCTTTGTTCTTCATGAAGTAAACCCATGTCTTTCTAGAAAAATCATCAATAAAAGAAACATAGTATGCATACCCACTTAGTGAGTTTGATGACATAGGACCGCATACATCGGAGTGGATGATTTTTAGTATGTCTTTGGCTTTGCTTTTGCTGCTGGGAAATGTCTTCTTTGTATTCTTTCCTTTCGCACATCCTTTGCAGACACCATCATGTTTGGCTTGAAATTCTGGAAGACCTTCAATAGCTTTTCTTGCAATAGGTAGTGCTATGTAATGCACATGTGCAAGCCTTCTATGCCAAAGTTCACTTGGCTCTACTGTGTCATGGACCAAGGCTTGTTCTGGATGGCCCTTCAATTTGTACAAGCCTCCTTCTTGTTCTCCAATCACCACTGTATCATCGATAGTCTTTCCTTTTGGCCACATAATGACTTGACCATCTATGAATGCAACCCGCATTCCTTTTGCATCCAATGCTAATATGGAGAGAAGGTTCTTCTTGAGTCCTGGCACAAACAATACTTCTTTCATTGTTAGAGACTTACCAGAGTCTAGTTTATATGAAGATTCCCCACTACCTTTTATTGGATACTGGTAGTCATCTCCTAGCTTCACCTTGTGAGGTGATTCATGTTCTTACAGCCTTACAAAGAATTCCTTGAATCCCTTCATATGTTTGGAAGCCCCACTGTCTATAAGCCAATCATCACTGCCATGAGTAATGTTACCTATGAGAGTGAAGATCAAAACATATTCATCCTTGCTTGAAGAATCTTCACTTTCATATCTGGATCTCTTCTTGGATGTGTTAGAATAATCAACCCATATTTTACCCACTTAGACATTAATTCCATTATTTTTGTCTTATTTGCCTAGTTCATGTGTCCCACCTTATGCAAGTTGCTATTTGCCTATCCATAGAGGTCAAAATTGCCCTATTTGACTCATGTAGCACATGGGAGAGCTAAAGGAATCAATTCTACTTTATTCCTGGCCTCCTAGGCGCCCTTCTGCTTTTTCTGCTTTATTGCCTGCTTTTTCAGTGTTTTAAGGGAAAAAGAAAAGCTAGACTAGGTGAGGTTGACTTGTTTTTTGTCCTACACATCCTCCTCTCTTTTCTCCATGAAAAAGCATGTATGAGCTGCCATTCCAAAACTATTTAGCTTGCCTATGCCTTTTTTCCAATTCGTGAGCTCCATGACAGATTTGGGATCATCTTTTTACACCTATGGGGGATTTGCTTATTTTTGGTAAGCCTGCTTTATGCTAGATTTGGATGCCTCCTCATGCATTAGATTTCTTGATGTATTCTATTTATTCAACAACCTATTTTATTATAGGGTTGGCTATTGTACACTTACATAATACAGTTTAGTGTTACAGCTCCATTTTCAGTCTCTTTTGTGAGCAATTTTGCATGATCAATTGATAATTGTTGTGAACTAAATTAATCTAATGCTGGCCTTAATTTCCACATGGTATCAGAGCCATTATAGGTTGTTTCTCTCCTTCAAAAATTGTTTTGCAGGTTTGACATCAAGACTGGGAGCCTTCTACTGACAGCCGGGACAGATTTTCTAGAGCTATGGATCAATCACATAAAACTATCTTGAATCCTTTCAATTTATTTGAATGGAAAGAAAAGATGGAGATAATGTTGAGAGAGAAAGGCCTCTACAAGGTGACTATGGCAATAGAAGCAGAGGCCAATGTAGCTGCAAAGAAGATAAAATGGCACAACAGGAGGGATGAGGCTTATGGCCTCCTGTGCCTGAGTATTTCCAGAGACCTCCTTTTCCATCTCGATGGATTGACATCACCAAATGAAGTATGGGAGAATCTTGCTGATCTTTTTGGAAAGACAGATGAGATGAGGGGACATCAAATCGAGAATGAGTTGATTTCTCTGAATCCAACAAGCTTTGAATCCCTGCAGCTATATTTCTCCAAGTTCAAAGCATTAGTTTTGCAGCTGAAACAATGTGGTATTGAAAAGAAAGATGATCAGCTCGTACCGGCCATCCTCTCGAAGCTGGGCCCTGATTATTCAGTGTTTTTTTCAACCTTCTATGCCACAAAACTGACAGCTCGAACCTGGAAGATGCCTAGCCTTGCAGATTTCATGGAATCTCTCACACAAGAACATGACAAGCTGGTGATGATGGGCACCATCAAACCATCCAAAGATCAAGCTTGATTGCTGAAGATTCGAAGGTGGATTCAAAAAGAAAAAAGAAATCTAAAAATCCACCTGAGCAAATGAGAGACAAGAAACAGTCTCCAGAGAATCTACAAGGTCCTAAGAAGAATAACCAGAAGAAGAAGAACAAAGGTGAAATGAACAAGTGCACATACTGCAATAAGGGAAATCACTCTGAAATCTCTTGTATGAAAAAGTAGATAGACATGCTGACCAATATCCTGGAGAAGAATGGCATCTCCCTTCTAGAAATCTCAAAGAAGAGAGAAGGAGGATCAAGTTCAGATGATAGAGAGAGAGTTCATGCTCTAGTTGCTG
>LPNX010066412.1:349268-364160 GCA_001517045.1 Pseudotsuga menziesii | reverse complement strand
TATTGTTCTGTACGGCTGCTGCAGATTTGGCACGAACTTCGAGGAGGAGGTACGGCCAGGACAGCACGGATCCCGAGGTGTACGGATCTGTACGGTGCAATTAATTTGGCACAAATCCCGAGGTGAAAGGACAGTGTACGGCTGAGCAAATCGGCACAGATTTCGAGGTATGTACGGCTGCATTTATTGCTGTACGGACTGCATTAATTAGGGCACGAATTTCGAGGCAATTGTACGGCTGATCTGCTGTACGGCCTGCTGTCTGTTTTGGCACGGAATTCGAGGAGATTGTACGGTTAGGGTTTGCTGTACATGTGCATTTAATTCTGTCCTACATTTTACTGAAGAAATAAAGCTCTCATCTTAAAACTGGTTTTCCCCGTGGGGGTCTTTCCAGGGCAGCTTTGCCAAAAATATTTGTGTCAAATTGTGTGATGTGCATGTGTTTATTTCCAGCCTGTTAAATTGTTTACAGTGTGTTTAAATTGTTCAAGAATTTCCTAGAAATTGTTCATTAAACCAGCTTGCTGTGAAACAAGGGTTTTCAACAGTCTAGACCTATGGAGAAAGGGTTGATGCTTTCCACCAAGACCGACTCTAAGACAGTTAATGAGTCCATCTATAGAAAGCAAATAGGGAGCTTGATACACCTTATAGCCACTACACCTGATTTGAGCCACGATGAGAGATTCATTTCCAAATTCATGACAGTGTCAAATTTAGAACACTGGACTATAGTGAAGAGCATTGAGATATGTAAAAGGGACACTTGGCTTTGGCATTTTGTACAGCAGAAACAAAGAGTCAAAGACCCTAGGTTGTGTGCGTATACAAATTCAGAATAGGCAAGTTGTGTGGATGATAGAAAATCTAGCTCTGGTTAGTTTTTCAACATTTGCATAGGTGCCATCACATGAACTAGCAAGAACCAGCATGCAGTAGCCCTTTCATCAACAGAAGCAGAATTTTGAGGAACAACGAAAGGAGCATGTGAAGCCATTTAGCTTGGGAGGATGCTTTTTACCACGCAAGCCGACCAGCCAACAGAACGACCTTGACTCCCACCTAGTTTTGACCAATTTCATTTACACTGTTCATAAATGAAGATGCAGCAATCGAACCCAACAAACCTATTTTGTGACACTGAAGGGGTGCCTCTAACTAGCCAAGAATCCAGTCTTTCACGAGCATAACAAGCATATTAAGATACATTACCGGTTCATCAAACAACTTGAAGAGGATGATCTACTGAGCTGCAATACCCCATAAAGAACCAAACTGCAAACATTTTCACCAAGTCTTTGGGTCCTTAAAAATATGTAAAATTCTGGGATAAACTTGTAGTTAGTAGATTGGCCATTAAGGGAGGTTGCTAAAGTAAATGCCAGATTATAATGGTCAAATAGATATTAGACATAGGCATCCATAAAGTCATTTAAACTTTAGGTTATTATATTCTTTGATACGTTATTTCACCGAAGTGTGTTTGTTGATCTATCCCACATTCATAAAGTGGATTGACTCGAATAGCTTGTAAACCTTTAGAAGTAAGCTTTTGCTTTCTCATAACGAAATGCAATAAACAGAACTCATTCAAATTATCTTGGTATCTTTATGTGCTCGATTTTCATCAAACTGCAAGGTTTAGTCTGTTTACCAAGTTTGTTCCAATTACAGGGATGACTGAAAATAAAATCTGAAACAGTATAATAGTGAAATATCCCATGTTTTTACCACATCCTAAATTTAAATTAAACAATAAACATAACATAAGAAAGAATAACCTCAGATAAGTAAGACCCTAGCATTTAAGTTTCAAGCTTATTAAAGGTGTCCCAGAAACACATTTACTAATAAACAAAATGAGTTTATGGACAATTTGCTATCAACTTACTGGAATCCATTCCTTTGTATCTGGATCAGGACGGTCTCTACCACCACTTGGAGCAATCCAAATGACTTGGCCACCCTTCCTGCACTTCTCTCAGGTCGATGCCCACCAAAAGATACCAATCAATGAAATTATCTCAAAACATAATGACAGCATCTATGAAATTAATTCGACAAATAGCATGATTAGGTCGCAGTCAAATGCATGCGCAATTATCAACTTAAAACAAGTTTGAACAGTCATTTTAGCTTTTATATGTGCACAGCACAATCCATACATTTAAAAGTAATCAAATTTTGAAGCAGACAGCCTAATGTGCAATATTTGATTGCAGTTATATCCACATTTGTGATGCAATTTTATGATTTTTCACACCATCATATTACAAATATATGAATAACATTCGCCCAATAAAAAACAGAAAATAATCCCTGCATCGTAAAGATTTTATATACCGCAGAAAATAAAATGCAAAAAAATCTTTGCAAGAACATGGCAGAAAAATCAAAGGTAATTCAACTGCCTCTGAAGAAACCAATCACAAATCATTCAAAAACTTTAATAACATGCAGAAAAGTGTTTGATTTAATAATTAATTAAATAAATAACTAGATAGATAAACAGCTGATGTACCATTCAATCTTATGATGAAGAGTCATCATTCTGAGGAAAAAATTAAAAAAACCATTATTTCTGCTTAGGAACACATTGTCATAATAACCTCCTCTATAATCTAACATTGTTTTGGGCATATTTCAAAGTTCAGAATATCACTCAAATAACAGTTTCTTGCAGAGTCAGCTGGGCAGCAGTTTAGTAATAAGTTGAAGCAGTTACCTAGACAACCAAGGTTCAAAACCTGGCAGGCACTCCCTGTATCCATATGGAAGAATTGAGTTACAGCAACCAAGGCCAAGTACAAAACCCGGTATCCTTGACAGCCCACAGTTGCAACAAATCTCAATGGATGATGCCACCTCCATGTCATAGGTGAATTTGGTGGAATACATGCCCTCAGATCCTGGCATGTAGGCCAAAAGTTGAGCACACAACAAAAAACTGAGACGCCATTTGCCAATCAAGGAAAATGACAATACCCAATTACTTGGAGAAAATTCGAGCTTAACACAACCAATTTCCTCTTGATTGCAAAATTGCCCCTATGTTAAGATAAAATCAATTTTAATATTTTATTAATGTTCAATATATGACCAAATGAAATGTCAATGGTACTAGAAGGTACGCTCAGTGATACCAAACTGTAGGGATGCCCTGGGCTACCCAGAAAGCATAAAGCAAAATATAACATGATCAACAAGAAAACATGAACTAAACACTACATCCAAGAAGTAGAAAGAGAGACAGCAAGAGAGTCTCTAGAGTCTAGAAGTCTGTAAGAGGGAATGAAAAGGAAGAAGACGAAGGGGAAGAAGTGTTATTCATGGAATTAAGCATGGAGAAGGATCCAATGCACTATCTAATAATTTCATCTGAGTACCCAGAGCTGACAGGACCTGGCTGAATTAATCTGGGAGCATCTGGGAAAAAAAAAGCAAACCTTCTCCTAAGTTCTAAAATTCAAGGCAAAGGAAAAGAATCTCATGATTTGACTCTTAGAGAATTCAAGCTACCCCTTAAAATACATACATGACCAAAAACACCTGTAGGCGGTAGCTCAATCTTCTTCAAGGTCAGTGATCAACTTTAAATGCACTATAATGCTAGTGGCAACATTCATTGATAGCATAAGGACAAAATGAAGCACCAAGGCTTCTTTTACACAATGAGTACCCTTCAAAGAACGCTGATACAAAATGTGGTTCCTACAACATGTCAGTAGCTATTAATGAACAAGCAAAATGTGGTTCCTACAACATGTCAGTAGGTAGCTAGTGAAGTGGGTCCTACACATACTTTTGAGCACACTGATTAGGTCTTAGTTCTCAACATGGCCAACGTGGCTATTAATGAACAAGCAATTCAGGGACTAAATTATAAGCCCTATCACTAAATTTCATTCATTTAATATATAGTAAAACTGTTTTTCCCAACTTTTTTCTATAATACCTCACCCAATCATAAAGAGATCATCGTCCCTGAATGTCTTCTCAACCAAAGTTCATTGATTAGGTTCCTCAATCAGTTAATTTCATCACTCTACTAAGCATCTTTAATTTCTTTGTTAAAAAGTCGTCTGCATCTGTCATCCAATGTTCAAATTGAATTGTACAAGTCTTTCTCTACCTCCAAACAATCCTCGAAATCTAAATTAACATCCCTGTATGCCCCTCAAAACACTCCTTATCCCTGCTCCGTGTGCACCCCCACCAACATGGTGCCTTAACATAAACCCTCGATGCTTTCCCCATCATCCTCCGCAGCCATCTATACTTCCTCGCCACCCCATCCCTTCCACCATCCCCTTCTTTCCCTCTTGTCCCCACATCTCTACAACCTAATCTCCCCTTCTTGCCTCTCACCCTTATGCTCCTCCCTACACTCCTTTATGTAGATTTTCTAGAGATCACTACTCGCTCTGGAAATCTCAGATCCCAACTTGACCACAAATCTCTCTTATCATAGATCATATATTAATAATGAAAATCAATCCCAGATAACATAAGCACATAATCAAGATCATAGTAAGCAGCACATAATATCTCCTACAACTTCTAACACAATAGCACACAAATGACATTGGTTTTGGTTGGAAGATCCTAGAAAAACACCTAAGGGAAAACCAGTGAGAGAGATATGGAATATTTTATATTCCTTGAACAAATTTACAATAACACCTCAAATATACCAACGCAAACTTATCTCAAGTTTGCTCAACTGCTGGAATAGTTGGTGTAGCTGGGAATAGCTAGTGTAGCTGGGAATGCACCCCTCTGCCTAGATGCACCTCTCTGCCTCCTGACTATGCCCCTCTCTTTATCATTGCACTCTAATCTGAGGCTTCACACCTCTCTGCCTCTGCCCCTCTCTCAGCTCTAGAAAAGCCCCCAACTCAGGTTCTCCCTCTCCAATGAAATGTGCCCCTTTCTTAGGAAATGCGCCTCTCTTTGTGCTAGATCAATCTTTCATCTGACTGTGGTTGAATCAACTCAGTCTCTGAAGCCCACTCGGACTCCTGTATAATCCTACCTCAGTCTCTGAAGCCCACACGGACTCCTGTATAATCCTACCTCAGTCTTTGAGAAGAATGACAAATTAATCCCAGATTAGCATCCTTCTCCACCTAGAGAGTGCGCCCCTCTCTCTCAAAATGCGCCACTTTGTGTCTGCCTCTGGATCAATACTACTCCGTTGTTGGATGAACTAGATCTAGAAACTTTCTCCACTCATGATCTAATCTCCCTCTGCCTCATATGAATAATGTCAAATATGTCTTAGATCTAAGCCTCTCCCCTCAGAAAGTGTTCCCCCCTCTCTCTGGAATGCACCCCTTTCTCTTCAAACCCTTATCTGCTCTCCTACAAAGATAAACTCACTGCACACTTAAAATCTCTGTAGTGGGTACCTCCTAACTACGTTTTATAAGTCACTCGGAAATTAAGTCACCAAAACCCTAATTTCACTATCATGCTAAAATACACTTCTGCATCTTTCCTTGTTAACTTTTCAACACTCTCTTAACGAAGAAAGTGGCACCACTCCCATCTTGTCCTTGGAATATACAAACTTGTTTTTCCCAAGTGACTTTGTGAGAATGTCTACTATCTACTCATTTGTAGCCAAATATTGAAGTTGAACTGCTCCCTTGTGAACATGATCTCGGATGAAACGATATATGATCTCAATGTGCTTGGACCTGTCGTGAAATATTGGATTCTCCGTGAGTTTCATGCAACTTTGATTATCACAATAGATCACACTTGTCTCCAACTACAAATCAAATAAACTCACTAGCATCTTGCGAAGTCAAATGGCTTCACAACTAGCTAGACTCATTGCCATATATTTTGCCTCTATAAACCTAAGTACCATTGACTTTTGTTTCCTGTTGAACCACGAAACAACTACTGAACTCAACTGGAAACAACACCCATAGGTGCTTTTCATGTCCATTGCACTACCTTCCCAGTCATAATTCGTTTAGTCGAACAACTCTATTTCACCCCCTCTCCCATAGTTCAACCATAGTCTAGGGTACCTCCAAGGTGTTAGATTTTCATAATATTATAGCAGTATATCATTTATCAATAGGATCACTAGAAGATAGACAAAGCACAGAACAATAACATGAGTATTTTTATCCTGGGAAACCCAAATGGGAGAAAACCCAGCAACCTTCGTTTAGAGATGATAATTCTAAGATCAGAGTACAATGAAGAAAGAGAAAATATCGAAATGCTTTCCAAAGATAGAAACCCTATAAACAGTCTTCTCCTACAGTAGATGTGAACTTCTCTCTCCTAGAAAATGCGAACTTCACTTATGTGACAGTGTGAAATAAAGAGGAGGGGCACCTCCTATTTATACAAATTTTCCACTAAGAATTTAACTGGCGCCGACTTCTCTTGGGGAAGCAATATAATTTTTGTTTTCTAATTTTTATTTTATCTTTTCTTTTGCTTGCTTTTTTGCCCAAGGTCTACATTGCTCCTTCTAGGGTTTGTATGATTGATTACAATAAGTTCATCTCCCGTAGGAGTTACAATACAAGAACAATAAGAATAGCTTCTAAAGTAGCTCAAATTCCAACACTCCCTCTCGACAAGGAAGGTATTCTTCAGTCTTCATCAGCATCACTATCATCTGGGTTTCATCTGTATATCTATACTGTCTCTATCATCTATAAATACACTGAAGCTTGTCTTTATGAATTTCTTCTATCCGGATGTCTGAGAGAAAATATCCTGCTACCTATCCGTCTCTACTGTCGATGGAATACTTCCATGCCTAGCTAGAGATCCTAGATGAGCAAATGTGTACAACCATCTACTACCTGTCTGTCTCATCTGTCGATGGGGTACTCCCATACCTGGATGAGAACCTGAATGAGTAAATGTACACGAACATCTACTACCTATTTATCTCATATGCCGATGGGATACTCCCATACCTGGCTGAGAACCTGAACGAGTAAATTTGCATGACCATCTACTTCATGTTCGTCTCATCTGCCGATGGGATACTCCCATACCTAGCTGAGAACCTAAACAAGTAGAGGTACCTGTGCAATCACACGACCATCTACTACTTGTCCAACTCATCTGTCGATCGGATTTCTCCCATACCTGGCTGAGCACCTAGACGAGCAGAGACACTTGTGTGAACCCGACCATCTACTACCTATCTGTCTCATCTACCGATGGGATTTCTCCCATACCTGGCTGAGAACCTAGACAAGCAGAGGTACCTGGGAAAAAGTATGGTAAATGTCTCTTAGTCATCTCTCCCTCTCAAGGAGGGATGTCTTCTCTTCTACTCCAAGTCCTCCACAAAAGTATTCAAACTTCACCCTGGGTAGAGGCTTGGTGAGAACATTTGCAGTCTGGTCATCTGTCAAAATATATTGTAGCTCAACCGCACCTTTCTGCACCATATCTCGTATGAAGTGATACCGAATCTCTATGTGCTTCGACTTGTCGTGAAATACAGGGTTCATTCACATCTGCACAACTCTGGTTATCACAATGAATCACGGTTGGCTTTGGAATCTGGCCAAACAGTCCTGCAAGAAGTTTACAAAGCCAAACTGCTTCTCAGGTTACTGAATTAGCAGCCATATACTCGGCCTCTACAGTACTGAGAGCTACTGAGTTCTATTTCCTATTGCACCAAGAAATTACTGCAGAACCCAAACTGAAACAACATCATGAAGTGCTCTTCCTATCTGTAGTGCATCCGACCCAATCTGAGTCTGTAAACCCTTGCAATTGCAAGTCACATTTTGAATCGTATCATAGATCATATCCCACAGTGGCACGTAAGTATCTGAGCACATGTTTTGCAGCAGTCCAATGAATCTGCCTTTGTTCACACATGAACTGACTGAGGGATTTCACAGCAAAACAAATATCTGGTCTGGTGTTCATCAAATACATCAAGGACCCAATCAACTAGCGGTACATAGTGGGATCGATCAAATTTGAATCTAAAACAAAATCTCTTAGCTTCTTCAAATTTGCATCTATTGAAGTAGCCATGGACTTTCAGTCCAATACTCTAAATTTCTTCAAGATATCTATGGTGTAATTTCCATGTTTTAGGAAAAACTTCTTCTGCCTTTACCATACTTCTAATCCCAAGAAGTAATGTATCAATAATGTCATTTAGAAAGGTTTTCTTGACATCCATCTGATACAACTTGCATCCCATAGATGAAGTAATAGCAATGATCGATCTGATGCAAGTATATCGAGCCACAGGAGCAAATGTCTCATCATAATCCACTCCCTCTTTCTGAGAGAACCTTCTGCTAACAAATCTAGCCTTGTATTTTTCAATGCTCCCATCTGCTGTTGAATTTTTTGCATTACCATAAACTATAAAAAATTTGCAGATAAACATGAACAAATCAGCAGTGCAATAAAAACACATTCATCACATCAACACACATGGACACAATATTTTTCACTAGGGAAACCTTCAAAGGACAAAAACCCCGATGGAAGTATATCGAGCCACAGGAGCAAATGCCTCATCATAATCCACTCCCTCTTTCTGAGAGAACTAACAAATCTAGCCTCGTATTTTTCAATGCTCCCATCTGCTGTTGAATTTTTAGCATTAGCATAAACTATAAAATCAGCAGTGCAGTAAAAACACATTCATCACATCAGCACACATAGACACAATATTTCTCACTAGGGAAACCTTCAAAGGACAAAAACCCCAAAAGCATTAATAGCTCATCTCGTAAATGAGATGACTCAGAAAATTCTTCAAAACTTTCCTCAAATCCAGATCTGGATTTTACCCACAGTAACTCTAAATTTCATCAATAAAAATCAAATTGATAATTTTACCCACAATTCCCAGAATTACAGAAAATTACCAATTTAGGGCTTTCTCAGAAAAAACTAAGATTTTCTCTCTCCTGTCCGAAAATATCAGACTACTGAAAACTGCCCGAAAATATCAGACTGTTGAGAACTACTCGAAAATATCAGACTGTTGAAAACTGCCCGAAAATATCAGACTGTTTGAAGGCTGCCCGAAAATATCAGACTGTCGGAAAACTACCCGAAAATATCAGACTGCTGAAAACTGCCCGAAAATATCAGACTGCTGAAAACTGCCCGAAAATATCAGACCGTCTGAAATCTGCCCGAAAATATCAGACTGTCTGAAAAATGCCCAAAAATAGAAATGGTTGCCCACAAAGAAAAATCTCAACTGCCCGACAAATGAAGAACGCAGCCCAAAAAAAAATGGAATGCTGAAGATGGCTGTGCAAAAATGCTGCAGATGGACTTTGCTGATAAAACCCTAGCTGAGGGATTGAACACAAGATAGTCTTCTTCACTTGTGAGAGCAAAAGTGTGTGTATCAAATGAGAAGGCTTGATCTTCTTTTATAGCTTCCATTCACCTATAG
The DNA here is from genome assembly GCA_001517045.1 of Pseudotsuga menziesii. Classification (NCBI taxonomy): domain Eukaryota; kingdom Viridiplantae; phylum Streptophyta; class Pinopsida; order Pinales; family Pinaceae; genus Pseudotsuga; species Pseudotsuga menziesii. The sequence goes on along the minus strand of LPNX010066412.1, from coordinate 354,721 downwards.
GTGTACAACAAATTAGGAAAGATTAAGATAATAATATTTTTAATATTTTCCTAATTTCACTTTCACATTTACCAAAAACGGTACTTTTATTTTTCCTTTGACTTTTATAAGTCGTCCTTATTTATTTTGATTTTTTATTTTGGTCATTTTCCTGTGGTCACAAAGTCTTTATTTATTTTGACCTTTGACTTTGGTCATTTTCCAATGGTCACGAAATCTTTATTTATTTTGACTTTTGACTTTGGTCATTTTCCAGTGGTCACAAAGTCTTTATTTATTTTGACTTTTGACTTTGGTCATTTTCCAAGTGCCCCTATATGGTCATTACCTATGGTCCTTTTTTTTATTTCAAAAGTACATCATCATAAACCAAGAGAGTTATTAATGTTTTTATCTCACACACTGTGTAACACCTAGATCTGGTACTAGGGTAACTTAACCAAGGGTAGCTAATCCTTGGAGAAGCACACCAAGCCCATAGATTAAGGGCCAAAGTGCAACACAAATGCCCAAACCCAGTCTAGGGCTTATAGTGTCTTCATTCTCCCAGAGAATGGCTGTCTTCATTCTCCCAGAGAATGGCTACTCAGAACTAGGCTGAGTCTACCAGTCCCAGACTGGTCTACACCATGGTCCCAGACCAGATGTCTACTCAACACTAGGTTGAGTCTACCCAAAGCAGATCTGGGTCTATATCATGGTCCCAGACCATATATCTACCATTCAACAGAATGGTCACTCAACACTGGGTTGAGTCTTCACCGTGATCCTAGACCAGGTGGTCCCATTCTCCGAAGAGAAGGGCTCTCAATACTGCTCAGAAAAATCAACATTTGCTCCATGCGGAGTTTCATGCTCCTCTGCATTCTGCAAAATCTATCGTGCCCCTCTGGATCTTTTCCGATTTACTGCCATATCTATGGGGGCATCATCTGGCTCCACTGGATCAATGGGATTGACCAGTTTATTCCTTTCTTCAGACTCCCTCTAAATGTTTGGAGGGGGAGATGATCTCATCTCTTCATCGTCATCGATCTCCATATATGATCCTCTTCCTTTTCGGATGCCATTTCTTCTTCAAAGGTTACATCCCAATTGACTTCGATTTGCCTCGATCCTCTGTCTGTCTCTAGACCAATACTACTCCACTACTGGATGAACTAGATCTGGCAACTTTCTCAGCTCCTAATCTAATCTCCCTCTTCCTCAAATGTCAAATGTCAACTTTGTCTCAGATCTGAGCCTCTCTCCTCAGAGAGTGCACCCCCCTCTCTCTAGAATGTGCCCCTCTTTATCTGCAAACCCTGATCTTCTCTCCTATGAAGGTAAACTCACTGCACAATAAAAAGCTTGGTGACAAGTACCCCCTAACTGCCTTTTACAAGTCACTAAGAAATTAGGTCACCAAAATCCTAAATGGGTTCCAAAAACCTAATTTCACTCATGCAAAAATACACTTCTCATCTTTCCTTGTTAACTTTTGAACAATTAACGTCCTCCCCAACCTCCCCTTTTTCTCCCTCTCTAACATCCAACGAACTGTCTATATCCCTCTCCCTCTCTAGTGCAACCAACCCAACACCCCATCTACCCTTCGCTACCTAACAACTCATCCCCAACCCTATCTCTATAGGCGCCACTGCTATCACATGAAGCCCCAACTACCCCATTTTCTTAGCCACAACAAAAATTGATATACAAGTTATGGAAGACAATGAGAAACAAGCTACATACAACCCCCTAATTATGCAGCTAGTTAACATTTCTTCCTCCTCCCCATCATAATTTTTCGTCGAGGTAGCCCATAAAAAAGCATCCTTGCAATATTGGAGCGAATCCAATATCAAAACAACAAATTATAGTCAAAGGTTACCACACTCACAAACATAGTGGGGGAAGTGGAATTTGAAAAGCATAACAAGAAACAATTGGTGACAAAAATGAAAACTCGAGATAATTATATCTCCTAATCCTGCTTGGAGACACCTCCAGACTACAATTTGAAATCTCTAAGCTTAAAAATATGTAGGAAGCTAAGTTGCACAAAATGTGGAAACATGTACAAGATTCGGAAACTGGAACGCTTGGAAACGTGACCCCACCCCAAATTGGGTACGTCAAAGGAAATACAGTATATATATATTTACATATATAGTTTTTTTTAATAAAACATTATCTCACAATAAAATAAGAATGAGAGGTTAATCTGTAGGTAGGTTTAGAAACAATTTAGTGTTCATATTTGTATCTCGAGATGTCCTTCATGTGATGATGCCTAACATGAATGTACATTGACAGTATAGACATTGATGTAATGTGTGAGAAACACTTTAGTAGCCTGCATAGCTTCAGTGGTGGAAGCATGCACAAAGTTCTGATACTTTTACCATTTGCAGGTGGGAATTGCATGCAAGCAATTTTTAATGCAATAGTGTAATTTTTTAATGTGGAAGTGTAATTTGCATGAAAGAAAAATTAGGTATTTTGACCCTAATTTTACAAGTGAGTTATTAAAAGGTTAACAAAGGGTAAAAGTGCACACACTTGCATGATATAGGTCAATAAGAGAGGATGAGTGAATCAGTGCATGAGGAAGGGCGAATTCCAAAGGAGAGAGGAGGGCACATTTCAGGCTGAGTGAGGGCACATTGTTTTGAGACTAAGGGGGGCACATCTTTCAGGAGTGTGAGAGATCATCACACTAGATCTCTTCAAAGATTGATAGAGCAATCACTGAAAGGGGTGCACCATTGAGACAATGAGGGTGCACTTCTCGAGACAGAGGCGCACTTGTGAGAGAGACAGAGCACACTTCTGGAAACCAAGAGGGATGAGAGAAGTAGAGGAGTCTTTCGTCGGAGATTGAAGACGACATAGTGAGATCTCATCAGTGATTGAGACAGAGTTAAAGGGGCACACTTCTAGAGCTGTGGGGCGCACTTCAGAGATTGAGGGCACATTTATTCATCAAACAGAGCAAAGTAGTGAAGAGGGGCAAAGGGAGCACTTCTTCAGGGAGAGAGAGGGAATTACTTCTTATAGAGATTGGCGCAGGCAGCTCATCAAAGATTCAGATCAGTTTAGAGCAGAGAGCAGATTCCCTAGAACAACAGTTGCAGCACCTACAAATCTTGGGCTTGTCCCACCAGGATTCTCTACTTGTATAAAATTTCTGATTGTATAACCTTCTATATTTTCTCTTTGGCTCGAGATTGAAGAAAGCCCTAGATGTTGGTTTTCCCCATTAGGATTTCCAAGGTATATAGTTGTGTTAAACTATGTGTGATTGATTTCCAGTGCTGTTACACATATTAGACAAGTTAATGAGCTTTTTGTATTGTTGCTTATAAATCAAATCTAGGATTTATTTTTGTATGTGTCTAGGAATTTTTTGAAAGTAGACTTAAGTTCAAGAATATAGAATTAACATTTAGAGGTTAATTTGTTTTCATTTTCCATGAACTAAGGTTTTATTATCACATTTATAGTAGATGAGCTACTATCAGTCTCATAGCAATTGTCCCAAACTAGAGCCAGTCCTTTACAGTGGAAACGGGCATCCATTTCCCATTGTGATCATCGGTAGAGTACATAGAGAGGCAACTAGATTATTCAAAGCAGTTTCATCAGAGTACACTTGTCATTTCTAAGCCCTCTTCATGATCCCAAAGGGACGTTTGTTAGGTCATTGGTTCACTTATCAGAGTAGTAGAGCAGCCAACTAGCATATCTCCCTTACCTTCCAGATTGTCAAAAGCAATGCAGATCCAAATACATGTGTGATTGAGCAACTATATAGCATGAGGCTTGTTTCTATTTTTCTTTCCTCATTATCTTCGCAGAGATGTGACTTAGCATATGTGGTTGTAGCGGTGGTGATTTTGTATCTTTTGGTTTTTCTTGGACTAACAATTAAAATTGGTTAAATGGTTTTAGTGTTAAGTCTCAAGTATATGCTCACGAGTAGGGTTACCCTTTGTACAATATATATCATCTCCCATCTATTTCTAGCACCGCTTTCACTTATCTTTTCGTCCATCCGTTTGTTCCATGAACTAAGGTTTTATTATCACATTTATAATAGATGAGCTACTATCAGTCTCATAGCAATTGTCCCAGACTAGAGCCAGTCCTTTACAGTGGAAACGGGCATCCATTTCCCATGATGATCATCGGTAGAGTACATAGAGAGGCAACTGGATTATTCAAGGCAGTTTCATCAGAGTACACTTGTCATTTCTAAGCCCTCTTCATGATCCCAAAGGGACGTTTGTTAGGTCATTGGTTCACTTATCAGAGTAGTAGAGCAGCCAACTAGCATATCTCCCTTACCTTCCAGATTGTCAAAAGCAATGCAGATCCAAATACATGTGTGATTGAGCAACTATATAGCATGAGGCTTGTTCCTATTTTTCTTTCCTCATTATCTTCGCAGAGATGTGACTTAGCATATGTGGTTGTAGCGGTGGTGATTTTGTATCTTTTGGTTTTGCTTGGACTAACAATTAAAATTGGTTAAATGGTTTTAGTGTTAAGTCTCAAGTATATGCTCACAAGTAGGGTTACCCTTTGTACAATATATATCTAAGTTGCATGATACGGGGAAACGGAAACGTGTATCTGATACGGGAACGCGATGGAAACGCGACCCCCCAAAATTTAGGAAACGGGGAAACGCGATATATATATATATATTAACAAATTAGATGTGAAACATAAATGACAACTTACAAGTGATAAATCATTAATGATAATTTCAAACATCAAACATTTTGATTTAACTATAACATCACATTTTTACTCATGAGTCATCACATTTCATTCATAAGTCCATCACTCCATTTCTATTATAAAATGCAAGTTGCCAAATGGTAAATGCCAAATAGTAATATCCAAAATCAGCCTTCATATATGAGGCTACAGAGTACAGACTACAGTGCAGACTAATGGCCATATGTTAATGTAGTCTTAAAAGTTTAATAGAGTCAAGTTGTAATAAATTGACTTAAGTTAATTAACACATCACATTTCATATATAATGTGAAGTTATTATTAGCTAAAGTTATGTGGTTGTTGTATGGGATATATGGGACAACACCTCCCTTTATGTATTGACATTCACTGCATTCAATAATCAAGCATTTTCTCCATTTTCTCTCCTCTCCTTGTAAGTACTCTTCTATTGCGCATGTGCATCATCTATTATACAAGAGGTGCATGCTCCAAATGAAGTTGCTTGCAAAATAGACTTGGATTGTATCTAAGAAAAAAGGTAATTTGTCAATTTCCAATTCGAGAACCCACACTCAAAATTTGAGCATTAGTGAACAACCATAATCTCTTTCAAGCTATCTAATGTACTGTGGTGCACTTCTCCAACTGATCTTAGAACTAAGAATACCCATTTGCTCAAATGGACCAGAACTTACTTTCTGCATACTGTTTTATTTAAG
>LPNX010066412.1:310660-348498 GCA_001517045.1 Pseudotsuga menziesii | reverse complement strand
TTGATCACCAGGTACATAAACAGCTCTGCATCTAACAACCAAAAACTAAATTGCATTGTCATTTGTTATATAGCTATGTATTGTGGGATTAAAAGAGACCTCAAAATGACCACGAAATGTGTATTAGACCACGAAATTATATAAATTAACAAATTAAATGTCAACTGGGCCCGGTTTTGCCCTAATCCCAAAGTGAAACGCAGCGTGAGGGAGGTGATACGTGGGTGAAACGAGTTTCCATCTGTCTGAGACGCGTTTCAGCATCGTGGTACGGCTTCCTCCTTTTTGAAACGCGTTTCAAAGGAGTATCACACGGGTTTCAGCGTTTCCTACCGGAAACGAGCCTGGTACGGGGGGGTTTATGACGTTTCCTGCAACTTAGCAATATTATATATCATCTCCCATCTATTTCTAGCACCGCTTTCACTTATCTTTTCGTCCATCCGTTCGTTCCATGTTGCAAAATAAAACCCTCTGACTTTGGACTTAGACTTGTGAAATTGAAGACTCCCCCCCACTGTGACCTCAGTGTTTGGATAGACACCATGTTTACTTGTGTCTCGGCTCTAGAGTGTGTGGCTAGTATTGCGTTGGTCATTGGAAGTGTCTCAGATAGTCCTCGAATCAAGTACTCCTCATAAAATTGCATCGGAACGCATAAATGCTAAATGTAAACGAATGTGTTACAAACATAAAAAATATATATATAAATATATCAATAAACATTCATAATACTTAATAATTAAATAAATTAATTGTAAACATTAAATGAAATGTTGCATCCTTTCACATTTAGTCACGAGAGGACTATTTAAAAGTACCGCTATGTATTATAAAATCATCATCTCATTCATTCATATATTTTCCTCAATATATTATTATTCCTATTATGGATTATTTTATATTCCAGATAGTTTGATAACTTGTGTATGAGCAAACTTTGTTCCTCACATTTGGTATCAAAGTCTTTATTTTCTTTGCTCATGGCATATATATTTTGGAGGCTCGTGGCCCATTAATAATCTTGTCTAGTGGCTAGTATTTTTACAAAACAAGGAAAAGAAAAAAGAAGAAAAAGAAAAATATATATATAAAACCAACACACGGTTTTATAAAACCAACACATAATTTTATCAAGAAACCAACTCACGGTTTCTATAAAGGGATCACTGAAGTTTAATTAATACCTTTTCTTTTGAGGAAGCTTACATAAGTTCAAATTCAAGTTATTGAATGGTTATTTTCAAGGAGAAAGAATATTAAATCATTCATAGCTCACAACCTAATTAGGTTGAGTTTACTCTTTAATTCTCTTTATTATATAACATAAAGCTAGATGTGCATAAGAAGTCTTAAGGTATCAAGAAGCAAGCTAATAATTGTGTACACTAATAAAAGCAGTGTAAGGAAGTGTAGGAAGAAATATTGAAAGAATGGTATTGGACGTGCATGATAATACAATGGAGTCCAAGAGTGAAAATAAAGAAAGGTTCCCTCGTAATACTTCTATAACATATGGGAATGATGCCATATTAAAATTTAATGGGATTATTCAAGGAAGGAATATTACCATTGTTGTTTGCCTGTCTATCAAAAAAATCACATAAACGTTGACTTAGCCAACCAATTAATAGTGTCGGAATCAAATATAATTGAAAATGACAAATGCTTTTTGGATGAGAAATATAAAATCAAGAACCCACAACCATCTATTAATGAGTACAAATTCATTACTCATTTCAATGTTGTATCAATTTATGAAATCGAGTTGATATAATTCTAGATTCACCTTAGGTACAAACTCTAGGTACTTTCATCTTACACATGGAGAAGAAGCTTCTCTATAAAATGAAGATGATGACACTTCAAGACATTACTATGAAATCAAATTCAATAGTACCTTCATCAAAAGACTTGAAAGACATCTCAAAGGTGATCTCTCAAGAAAATCAGAAATCAATACATAAGATGCAGAAATAGTTCAACAAAGTTATCGTGGATAAAGAAGAGGAGATCTCTCGTCTCATAGATCATAGCCGGAAATTACTTCTTCAAATCAAGAAGACAAAGAATAAAACACAGAGCAATCAAAAGTTAGAAGAGGAAAATCAAGATTTCCAGAAAAAATTATCAAGAAAAGACGAAGAAAATTCCTCCTTAAAGAAGGTTAATCAGGAATTGCTACAACAAATAAAAACGTTAAGAGAAGGAGAGAGAATAGAAATAATCAAAATTAAGTTGACAAGTCAAACAATAAGCTATGTTACCGGATCCACCATCCCAGTGTGTAGGATCCATGGACCCATGGATCCTATACGTGTCCGGATCAAATCCGCCTCAAATCTACCACGGAAACAAATCCCCTACAAAAGGAAACGTATCCTGGTCCCATGAAACGGATCTTGTGAAAAATCAAAAAATTCCTGAAGTTTTCAAATGGATCCTATGAAAAATCAAACAATTCTTGAAATTTTTAAACAGATCCTGCAACTTCCAGTGCTTCTATGACCCATTGATCCAAAAAAAAATGAAAAATTTAAAAACCCTAAAACCTAATGGCTAAAAGCGTAAACCCCATTCTTGCTCAAGGTCTGATCTATCATTATGTCAAGATATGATCTTGAGCTCTGATATATTAATATCAAGGTCTGCTCTCAACGTTTTTATTTGATATGTCTTTATGGTCAAGGTCTGTTGTCAAAAACTGCTCTATCTTTATGTACAATGTTGTTGCTCACTTCACCTACATTGTTTTGTAGTCTTGCCATTGAGTTCAAGAAAACCGCTTTATTCCCTGCCGATAGGGACATGTGGATGTGGCTCACAAAACCACTAGTATGACGTACTTCAAGTTCATGCTGAAATGGTCTTTAAAATTATCAATATCACAACTTATCAAATTATCAAGTATGGTACATGAACTTTCTTTTTTGGCAATAACTTATAGTTCTACTCTTATGCTTCCTAAATAGTTTTATTTCTTCATTCTATTTTTATATTTATTATAATATATATATGTTTGTTTGTACTTGTCGTTTCCTCGCCGTATCTAGATCCTAGGTTTTAAAAAATATGGCAAATCCATATCGGATCCATATCCGAATCCGAATCCATAACGTATCCTGGTAACTTAGACTATAAGGAAGAACTCTTATGCTGAAGGAGCAATAATCAAGACTTTTTTATTAAAGTTAAGAAGCTAAAGATGATCAGAAATCTTTACAAGAAGATTTAAATTGCAAAGGATCATTTGTCGGCAAAGAAACGAAGGTTAATCAAACATCAAAAAAGGGAGCCAATTCAGAAGAATGTTTATATTGACAAATCATCAAGACAAGATGGTTCTGAACAACAATCACAAAATATTAGGATGCCATATCGTCATCTAAATCACAAGAATTGATATGACCATAAACAGATGAGTTGTGAATTCAAAAAAGAATGTAGACAAGATCAACAAACTAGGCAGAAACAGAAAAAGGGAAGTTCCATCCAACAAATCGATTAGCTAAAGGCCCCAATCGAAGTTAACCTGGGATGGACAACTCCACAAATAATGCAATATTTTTACTTGGGAATCCGTAACTCATATAATCTCATTTCATCAAGTGTTGCAGCTACCAGCTCAAAAGATCATGGGACGACATTACAAGCAAAAAAATAAGACATAAGCCTTATCTTCAATATGCTTTGAGGACAAAGCATTTCTGAAGAGGAAGGTAATGTTACAAACATAAAATAATATATAAATATATCAATAAACATTCATAACCTATGTTGCCAGGAAACTTGGGTACGCGTAAGGGAACGCCACTTTTTGAAAAGGGGTACTTGGGTACGTCGGGGGTACTGTATATATATATATATGCCTTGGCCCATAGTCACATCATAAATGCATATAGATTTCTGCATAAATTATGAATCATGATTCATAATTATAAATTCGATGATTATTTGAACAATGAACATTCAGATTGAAAATTTGTAACATAAAATTTGATAAATCATAGACTCAGTAGATATCAATTAGAAGACTGGAAGTTACAGAAAATTTGATAAATCATTGTACCAGGCAGCTGTAATAGAGAATCAAACTCAGACATGAAAGTACACTTGAAATTTTATTTTAAACACCTATTTGTACTGTTGTTACAGGCAATAAAAATTTGAAAATTGTCAAATATATTCCTGCATTGATGTGAGTGTATTTCTCAAAATTAAATACATATGTATATTTTTATGTGCACATTTGGTAGTCAAATTATGTTCCATGAGTGCTGAACACAAAACCATAAAAACTTTCATTGTAAATCAATGTAAAATCAATCTACCAGATTTGGACAATATTCAAAGGAATTTGAAAAATGTTGCAAACTGTTTGACATAAGTCCTGAACCAGACTCCATACATAGTTAGCAAAAAATAAGTTCAGATTTGGTCGGGGGTCATTACATTTTCACCAATGAATTGCATTTTATTGAGTCGGTCGTACCCCTGGAGTACCCAAACGTGGGGTAGGAAGTACCCAAACACGGGGTACAACATACCATTTCCCCTATAAGTACCCCTTTTTTTATAACGGAGTCTCGGGTACGTGGACCCAGTATGGGGTACAGCAGGGTATGGCAGGAGACGTACCCTATGAGTACCCAAGTACCCGGTACAGAGACGTGTACCCTACCCCCGGGTACGGGTACCCTGGCAACATAGTTCATAACACTTAATAATTAAATAAACTAATTGTAAACATTAAATGAAAGGTTGCATCCTTTCACATTTAGTCACGAGAGGACTATTTAAAAGTCCTGCAATGTATTCTATATCATCATCTCATTCATTCATATATTTTACTCAATGTATTATTATTCCTATTATGAGTTATTTTATATTCCAGCTATCTTCGCAACTTGTGTGTGAGTGAACTTTGTTCCTCACAATCTTGCTGCATCAAGATTCAAGAGAGTAATCCAGTTCATCAACAGCTAGCACATAAGGTAGGGAGATAAATGGTATCAGTGCAGCTTTCTACAGTTAGACTTATTGAAGAATAAAAACCCTATCTACAATCAGGTTGCATATTTATTATTTACACAGTGATAACATTAAGGTTTACACATCTATTTAGGTAGATAGGCTGTATGCATACCCTCATTTATTTTGTACAGTATATAACTGTTTAATAAATTACACGTTGAAGAAATGCCATTGATCGCATGTTAAACATATGAGATTTCCAATCAATCCCTAGTAGTATTTGAAATCAAAATACCTCAGAAGCAAAGCCATCTCCTTTAATGTCCGTGCATTTGCTTTCTTTTTCATTTCAGCAAGTTCTGGTACATCATCTATGTGCTTCTTTGAGTAGACACATAGTAGATTCCTGACATCAGATTCAAGAAACCATGATCACCAACTACATTTATCAGTAGATGTTTTTGGTTAAACATGAAACAGCCTTATTGCCAAAAATATTAAAGACAGGAACAAACCTTCCCATACTGAAAGGCTTACAAATTGGATCCAATACCACTCTATCTCCCGCTATATATGTCTATGACAAGAAAATACCCAACAATTATTACTGTTAGGAAGATGATACATGGCTTTCGCTAGTGCTAGTATTTGAGTACCAAATAACATTCACAACAACAAACACAGCCAACATATAGGTATTCCTAGATCACAACATCATCTTTACTTACTATCTTCTCCGCTATATCGGGATTACTAGTTTCCAGCATTAGTGCAATGGCAGCAGGATCAGCTTCTGATTGATGATTTGAAAACAGTATGATGTTATTACCCTGCAGAACAAAATGAAAAAACTCTATAGTATCCTTCTAAATTTTGTCTAGCACATATGTTAAAACTGGTTTATAGAGAGACAACTATTTATACATTTCTAATTAAGTAATTTTAAAGATCATGTTGTGTGTGTCTAAGTGTCAGAGACCTGAGCACAAATTAAAACAATGTCTTCTATTTCACATTCCCGTACAAGAATTTATTAGACATTGTGATAAAACAATAGGGCGCAGCCCCTCTCAGAGAATATGTTCCAGAAGCTAATTTTGGTTGGTAGCTATCAACTATTATTAATTTTCTAAGACTAGTAAACAGAAAGTAAACCTGGGTCAAAGCAATCTGTTACCTGCTTTAACTGTTTGTCCATCTCACCAAAATACGCTAAATTCCCAACATATGAGTTCCTAGAACAAACAACAATCAGAGGAAACAATTAGTAGCAACAGAAAAAGTTCATAACAAGACTTGTATAACTACTATTATCTTTAGTCAATAAGTCAAAACAGGTAGAAAACAGCTTATAATGTCCAGTACTTACCTACCAAAGTGCATCAGTACATTGTCACAATACGAACTTTTTCATTGTAAAATGTCTCCATATACCTCAAACTTGCTTCTACCCAAACATGTTGTCAATAGCATAAGCTAAAGATGTTAATGACACTTGTAAATTGGATAGCTTTCTCATGTTCAGATTCCTTTGTTTGCAATTATCCTAAAGAAGAACACTAGATAATGTGATCACAAGTGTTACTGTTATTAAGGAAAACAAAAGGCAAATTTAATAGTTCCTCGCAAACAATAAAAAACTAACAGCAGCGATTTTAAATTTTTATCAAAAAAATGGTTAAGGCTGCCAACAAGCATCCATACAATAGGGAGAGGAAACAGGATTTGATATATATATATATATATATATATATATATATAAGTTTCATAAGATGCTAGTGCCACCCTTTCTTAGTTGATGTATAGCACTTGATGTCTTCGACTTTGGCTGAGGAAAATGCACAACCACAGATTTTAGATCACAAGTCAATGTAAATTCATGAATATAGTATATACTGACAAAAATCGCAATGATTTTGTTGAAGTAAATGTTTATAAAGGTCATACCTAAGAGTTTAGTAATGTATTTGGTATACCTATGTCATATCATCACTTTATGCAATAAACCAATAAATGAGTTTAGTAATGTACTTGGTATACCTATGTCATATTGTCACTTTATGTAAATGTGGGTTTAAGGATGTTCAGATCGCCCATTCCACCACATAGTTTTTGGTTTTGGTTTTGGATGCGCATTGTCATCATGTACATCTTGAGATTCTGAAGTTTTCATGCACCACCAATATGAGCACATGTCCTGCAGTTGGAGTCAGATGTTACACCCCATTTTGCATTGGTGTTCACTTGTAATTTAATTATAATTCTCAGTGGGGGTGACATGTTGATGATGCTTTGGATGCTAGCCCGTGGATGATTCTTGAGATTTGATGGAATTTGTTCTGGTTGGTTGAGTAGCATTTGAATGGTATGTTGATGATTTTCATGATAGTGTTGAGCTCTTGGCATTTGCTCACATTTTGCAGCTAGTATTTCATGGTTATTCTAGAGCAAATTGAGCAAAACAAGACCTTGTTTTCAAACCCTTGGTTCTCCAAAGACCTAGCTCAGATGAAGGCATATGAGATATGGTTGGCAAGCTCCTTCCAAGACCTATAAAATGGTATAGAATGCTCAGCTAGATTCCTAGTAGTTTGCAAGCATTGAAGTCATTTTTAAGGCTGTTTTTCTGCTGTCCAAGTTGTTATTCAGCAGTTTGGTACTCTCTCTTCAGAAGGGTCAATCTCACCCATCCTATCACTGTTTGGGAAATGACATATATGGCTGAAAAGCTCTCTTCGGGAACTCTCAAAATGTGTAGAGCACTCGCCAATATTCTTTATAGGTTTGAGAGTGCTGGTGTCATCTTTCAGGCCTTCTTTTTTCACCTTTTTGAAGCTATTTCCAGCACTTGGTTTGGCCTTATTGGCAAATGCTTGGAACATTGCTAAGGAGAGATGGTTACACATTGAACCTTTTCTTGTCATTACTGATGGGACATCCCAAACATTTGGCCTATTTGAGGAGTTTGTTACATGTTTGATGGAGCTCTCTAGGGTTTTTGACCCATAATGGAGCTTACAAGCACATGGCATGTGATATTGGTGGAGCAATTCTGGTTTTAGAGTGGTTTTCATGAAGGGGAACACCCACCCACTCACACAATTATGAAGTTTACACATCAATTGGCACCACTTGGGAGGAGGGGCATTGAGTTGTTAGAGGGATCAAGGGTGTTGGACCCTAGATCTAACATCTTTTCATCATTGTTTGACCTAGATCTAATGGTGCACTCTCTTTTAGGCCTTATGTCTATCTTTGGCATTGTACATGTGGCATTGACCACCACCCCATATCATGGTGTTTGTTCAACGTGGTTGTATTTTAGAGGAGTATTTTTATTTGTTTAATATTCCCAAGGATAAATCTAGGGTTTTGGTAGATCTATTATTATTTTATCGTAAATGGAGTCAATCTCCTCTCCTATATAAGAGAGCCTCTACTTCTTCTCATCTTTAATGTTGCAAGTGATTTGTAGAATAACTAGACTAGTAATTAGGACCATAAAAAGGCAAAAATTGTTTCACTAGGTTGTTAGAGAAAATCTCCTCTACTCCTTAATTGATTTATACATGATTTATGTAATGTCCTCTTCTGCTTAGGCATTGAGGACCGACCCGCTAACCTATATGATTCCCATAGGTTCGAGCGGGCACTAACAGTCAGGGAATCAGCTATGGACTGATGCCATATAAGAAGATCTAGGGCATCAATATTATATCATCATTGGGTAGACGGGGGCCACCAGAGCCAAAGGCCACCCACATGCATGACATCTGAGCATTATTTCATGATGCATGCACCTGATTGAGTCTCCATGCACCTGCATGCAAGTCAACTACAAATTAGAAATTAAAGTGACCTAATTGAGTCAAAAGTTAGGTTATTCGCAGTTGGAAGTTATAAAAGAAAGGTAAAGTGAATGGAGAAACACACTTATATGATTATTGATTTGAGGATTCGAATTGGAGAGCTCGGCGAGCTAAGTTGGGGTTGAGTGCATGCTCAGCTAACTGGTGTATTTCGGCAGCGAAATCTATCTGCCCTAGTTCATCATCAGGTTGGATCATCCAAATTCAGCACTACTTCATTATCAGGTTCTATTCAGCAATTGCTTCGAGAGATTGATTACTCATCCAATTGGAGGGCTTCGCCATCATACCGTGGTACTGGGGTCAGCGACATCTCTATTAGTTTTCTTCTCTACAGAGGGTAGAACTTCTACATGTTGCTTCTATTCTGCTCAAAACACCCTCATCATCCTTCTCCTAGAAGAAGGGCCTCTCATCTTGAGTATCCAGCAAGTTATCAGCACTGGTCACTATCTGGAGGGCGTCTTTTTATCTGGAGGGCGTCTTTTTGCATGGGCAAATTCCATTGAGGGGGATACTCACGTTTTAGGCTATTGAGCCATCGTTTCTTCTGCATGTCGCTTCCATCACTACCAGAGGGGTACTATAACCCTATTACACATCATCGGGGTCTTCAGCAATGGATTATTTATTATTGAGGAGCGTCTACAGCTTTGGAGGAGGGCGCATTCACCTGTGGAGGACAATTTGGCTTATCTCCCTATTTCTCCGTCAGAATTCTTGCATGCAAGGACCATCCTCCTCATCTTCAGCAGATCTACATACTGGTATGTACATGCATTAATTTCTCCTATTTTCTAGCATTTCAGTATTATATAGGGCACAGATCTGCATGCAATTGCATGCATGCAGAGATCAGGGTTTACTTTCCTATTCTATTGAGGCATAAGCCTACTAGCCATCTACAGTTCACACAGAGAAAAAAAAATATGAGTTTGGGATATTACAATTTATGTTTATATAGCATCTTTCCATCTTTAAGATTGTTTCCTTTCAAATACTTCATTGCATAAATCACACCCTAGTTACAATGTTATAAGTTGCCCCTTTATGGGATCTCCTAGTGATTTTTATTTATAACTTTGCAGCAAGTATGGGTTTGTTAGTGAACTATAAAAGCAACCCTAGCTTCCTCGACCTTTCAAGAACTCATCCCCTTCTTGGCCTAGATTCCTTGTGACTTCATTTTCCCTTGGAATTGGCACTAGTTTTTATGGTCCTCCCATCAGCCCTTTATCGATACTACAGAAAGCTATGTTTTGCTAGGCAACCTCTTCACCTTGCACTCTATTCTCAACCCTCAACAACACTATTCTAGGAAGCCCCCGTAGTTGGAGGTAAACTCCTATGTAATACGTGCACCAACTACTTATAATACAATCATGTCTTATTTTATGTATCCCACGTGTGATTATGGTTTTTGTTCTTTGTAACATGGTATCATGGTAGGAGTGTGATCCTATCTAGTCTGCTAAGTTTACTCTTCTCCTACATCGCAAGGTGATTTGGATAATTAGACAGGTGTGATTACGAATTGAGACCACTACCATATTAAACTTGCCAAGGAAGATAAAAAAGCTCCAGCCACCGTACGATCTTTAAATTAATGTCGCTTCCATACAATCTGTGCAGTCGTACAATAATGTCATGCAACTGTACGGTTTTCCTTCTATCATTCGTATAATTTTATTTCTATCAACAGTACAAGTATCTCGTCCATTGAATTTCTATACACCGTACAATTGTCGAAATTCTACAGTCGCAAGTACAGGCACCAAATTAACTATCCTATGATTTCTATACAACCACCAAATGATTGTTGATCTCCGTACAGCCGCCAAATCATACTATTTCTCCTTCAATCAACCATACAATGTAATTTTTGTCAGCGATACAAATTTCTATTGATTAACCGTACGAATTACTTTCAGTCAATCCATGGAAGTCCTTACAGTGCCAAATTGATTGTCGCATAACCCATAGAAGTATTTTTTGTCAATTTAACTCTTGAATTAAATTTTGTTTTAGCAAATTTGACGTATATATCACTATATCTTAATTCCAATGGCAAAATAAAATGCCCAGTTGTAAGCATATTTGACAGATCTACGTATTTCTTCCATAATTGTGGTGAAATAGTGAGTAGATCTAACTATAAAAATGGAAATGCCTTTAGAAAAATATTATGGCTTCAATTCCCACATGTGAAAAAAGAAAATAAAATACAGTTTGTTACCCTTGCAATTGTCTGAAGCACGCCCTTCAGTATGTACCAGAGTGAGGAGTTATTTTGTCATCATAAAAGGCCAAGTCTGGGATTTCATATGTAAAAGTTTTGGACTAATGGGGCTCAAGAACCTTGGTCTAGTCGTGCCAGGTCCTCTTGGTTCTCATTTCAAGGAGTGTTGGCCTCGTGGCTTTGTTGACTGATGGGCTCTGATAATACTCGAGACTGACTTCCCCAATACTAGATCTTTACTTTAATTTTTAATCCAGGGTCATAGACTTTTCAAAAACACAGAGCATTATATATGCAATCTTCTATACGTTAATCTTGCTAGGCCGTTATTTACGATTTGCTAATTGTTTTGCAGCCTTTTCTTATCGTTCTTGTTCTGCTCTATGCTAATGAAATTCTATGTAGCAATTGTAAAAGAGTCGAACTCTAAAAATATCTCTACTCCAACAGAGCTAACTCAATCGAATGCATTGCTACAATTCTTGGCATACAAAATTAACACAATTAGATACACATTGCATGATGGAAGTAAATTGCATAAAAAGAAACTAATCCTACTAATCATTGCCCAAACAAAGACATTGTTGTGATACATGGCACACGGGAATCTTCTTAGCAAGTCACACTTCAATGGCATAAACGAATTTCAGAAATGAAATACAAAGATAAATTGCAAACATAAATCCAAGTGAACTGCAAAAATAAATCAATTTCACACTCAATCACACCGTATAAAATGGCTAGTTAAAATATTAACAAGAAGAAAAATGATTGAAACAAAAATGCTCTGTTACAAACAAATAAATCTATAGCAATTAGGATCATTCTAGTAACACAGTAGAGTGGGCACTTACTCTACAGCGTAGTGGACAATCCCTTAAATTAACGACAAAAATGACACCAAAAATTGCTTAAACATCAGATTGTATTCAATGAGTAAATAACCACGCGGGCATACTCAACCCTAGGTCTATTTATTTATACAAGTATTTCATCAGAGCAATTCGTCCAATTTTGGAAAAAAAAAACTAATTACGATTATCATGAAAGAGGAAGAAAATGTGGGACAAGTCTCCCTACAAACCAACAGTAACGTATTCAATGTAATCGGCCAAAGTTGTGATTCATTTATCAAAATTGACACCTCTTATATCACGCGCTACATAGATCGTTGCTCCTCTGTTGCTCCCATGGCATTCTTGAATATCCTTTAGCAACCTTTTCGCCAACGGCTTTAACGAAATTCAACGGCAACAGAATATATCTCTTGGGCCATTGATAGTCGATCCTAACGAGAAACTCCTTGACACTCACTCAAGTGTTGTCATGTGAATGGCTTCTCCTTTGAGATCCTGTATGTAGTATCCCAAATACTGATATTTTCTAATTCTATGCAAAAGTTTTGAATAGTCAGGCATGCAAAATTGCCCTAAATTATAGCTGAATTTCGGGTTAGGGATTTTAGGTAAGATTGTAACACTTACCACTGATAATCCGGCTGAAGATGCTCCTAAGAAAATACGCATGCAAGATAAGCCGAGTTGATGCAGTAATAACACCTTTTTCCAGCGTAGTGCCCCCAGCAGACTGGATCAGTTAAAGATGACGTTTTTGGTGGAGGGGTGGTCTGTTGCAGCTACAAATTTGCCGGAGTGTAGATGCGCCCGTGCCAGAGAGAATAGTCGAAGCATGCAGAAGATTTGACCTCTCCAGGTACCTTAGCGAATTGGTTCACCTAATTGGTGTTCACGTCCTCCCCCTTCTCTATTCTGCCGCTAGCTGCTCCAGGTGAGCAAACCGGTGGCTGATAATCACTCAAAGCAGTAGAGTGATCTTGTAGGTGAGGATGCAGACCACATGCAGAAGAAATATGGTGATCTGGAGTCCCGATGAATGACTTGAGGTTTTCCAGCTAAATCCCCCCTAACTGTACAGATGAACCTGCAAATAATCTTCCGGCATACACTGAAACATTGAATAATGATGAATACGACATATGTGGTGACAAACCTGGATGGTTTATCTTGAAGGAGACTAGGGCAGATATTGCACTGTTGAACCCTCGTTAGTTGAAGACTCCGTCCTCAACCCCAACTGTCGTAGTTGCACGTTGTGCTGCTGCACAAATATCCAAATCAATCAATAATAAACATTCGCTATATCTTTAGGCTCCCTCATCATTCTTAAATAGATCCTTATGCGCTTTTAGGGTTCGCATGTCACTTTTAGGGTTTGTGCTTTTACTTTTGCATACATGCGATTCTAATTTGATGTTGACTTTTAAGCCTAAAGAGAAAAGGCTTCTTTTAGCCTACTGCTGACTTTAGTACTGAATGTGTGTCCCGAGTTGTTCTAAGTACCAAATGTCCTCAGTCAATCCCCTCTTATGCAGTACCCGCTCGAACCTATGGGGATTAAGTAGGTTAGCAGGTGTTTTGTTGCCTAATCGGACTAGGACATTACAGTCCTCCCCGCTTGAGATTGCTTGTCCTCAAGCAACTGCAAAACTAAGACGCTGCAATACCTGTTCTCCTTCCCATGTGGCATCCTCCAAAGGTAATTCTTTCCATTGGACCAAGTATTCTCTAATCACCCAGTTCCGGAGTTTTCTTTCTCGAGTCTGTACAATCTGTTCTAGAATCAATATCAATAGTCCCTCATCATCTAAGGGAGGTAACTCTATTGTTGGAGCAATGTGTTGTCCAATGGTCTTTTTCAGGTTGGACACATGGAATACATTGAGAATTTTGCTCTCCTATGGCAATTCTAATTCATACGCCACCTCTCCCACCTTTCTGATTATTCTGTAGGGTCTGTAGAAGCGAGGTTTTAACTTTTCCGCTCCTTTCTTCTTAAATGAAGACTGTCTGTAGGGTTGGAGCCGTAAGTATACCAGATCTCCTACTTCAAAGCTCCGCTCAACCCTGTGTCTGTCTGCATACAATTTCTGGTGATTCTGGGTTGTCTGTAAGTTCTCTTTCAGGATTTTAAGGATATCCTAACTGTCCTATATCCAATCCTTTGCCTTAAGAGCCCTGCTGTCTCCGAATGCTAAATCTACAAAGTCCAAGGCCTCATAGCCATATAATGCCTTAAAAGGTGTCATCCTAATAGACATGTGGTAGGTAGTATTGTAGCAGTATTCCCCTAAGTGTGACCATTTAATCCAGGTTCGTTGTTTCCCTATTACATAGTTCCTCAGATACCCTTCAATCCACTTGTTGACAATCTTGGTCTGTCCACAGTCCATCACTCTGGGGATGATAACTCGTGCTGGTAGCAAGCTCGGTTCCCAGTAACCTGAATAGCTCCTACAAGAAGGCAACGGTGAACCTACTGTCCCAATCACTGACAATGGTCTTGGGTAACCCGTGTAACCTGAAGACCTCTCTGAAAAATAACTCGGCTACCTGGGCTGCAGAGTAATCGGATGATATAGCAAAGAAATGGGCGAATTTGGTCAGTCGATCAACCACGACATATAAGCAATCTCGCCCTTGGACCTTGGGAAACCCTGTAATGAAATCCACGGAGATACTTTCCCACTTCTGTTCCAAAATTGGTAGTGGTTGAAGCAACCCTGCTGGATGGATGTGCTCAATCTTGTTCTGCTGACAAATGTTGCATTCCCGTACGTGCTGCATAACCTCCCCCTTGAGGCCCTTCCATGAGAACCTCTCTCGGATCTGCCTATAGGTCTTCAAGAAACCCTGATGTCCTGATAATGGAGAGTCATGTGACGCCTGTATGATTTTCTTTCTTAAAGTTGATTCTGGCACGAGGTATATCCTGCTTTTGTAATAGATGATGTCATCGATGATTCTGTACCTGTCATCCTGAACCTGCCCATCCAATAATTTGCAAGCAAATTTATTTTTGGAGTACTCTACTAAGAGAAGAGCTCTCCAATCTGTAGATATACTCATGAGAGATAATGAAGCGGGTCGTCTGGATTATGCATCGGCTACTATATTGTTCTTGCCCTTCACATACTCTATCTCGAAATCGTAGGATTACACTTTGTTGACCCATTTCTGTTGGCGCTCGTTCAGCTCCTTCTGCTCCAATAAGTACTTGAGGCTGTTATGATCTATCTTGATTTTGAACTTGCTTCCCACCAAGTACTGTCTGAATTTAGTGAGAGCATGTAAGATGGCTAGCATCTCCTTGTCATATATGGAGTAGTGGCACTCATAGTTCTTTAGTTTCCTGCTCTCAAATGCAATGGGGTGATGGTTTTGCATCAATACTGCTCCTAGCCCTTCCCCTGAGGCATCACATTCTACTACAAATGGCTGTGAGAAGTCTGGTAATGCTAAAACTGGGCAAGAACTCATGTTGCCTTTCATCTCCTCAAATGTTTTATGTGCTAATTCTGTCTAGGTGAAGGCTCCCTTCTTTGTGAGATCTGTGAGGGGTGCGGGGAACTGGGAGAACCCCTTAACATACCTCTGGTAATATGTGCAAAGGCCTAAGAAGCCTCTCAATTCTGTGACTGTTTTTGGCGTGGGCCAATCCCTATAGCTCGGATTTTCTCCATATCAACCTGTACCCCTTCTGCACTGATTATGTGCCCTAGATACAGCATTTCTTTCATGCCAAATTCACACTTACATCTTCGCGTAAAGCGAGTGTTCTTCTAGAATGCTCAATACTTCGCCCAGATGTTTCAAATGTTCCTCCCATGTTTTGCTATAAATCAAGATGTCATCAAAGAATACTAGCAAAAACTTACGTAACTGAGCTCTGAAAGTATGGTTCATGCATGACTGAAAAGTTGCTGGAGCATTGGTAAGTCCAAAAGGCATGACCAAGAATTCATAGTGACCATAGCGACAACGAAAAGTTGTTTTAGACAAGTCTTGATCCCTTACTCGGATCTGATGGTACCCCGAGCGAAGATCAATCTTTGAAAAGTATTTGGCGCCCTGCAGCTCATCCATGAGTTCATCAATCCTAGGGATGGGATACCTGTTTTTGATGGTCTTTTTGTTGAGTACCCTGTAATCGATGCACATTCGCAGTGTGCCATCCTTCTTCTTGACTAAGACCACTGATGATGCAAAGGGGCTAGAGTTGGCCCGAATGTATCCAAGCTCCAGTAACTCCTTGATCGTCTTCTCAATCTCATCCTTATATCTTTTGGGATGCTGATAACGAGTGGTGATGACTGCCTGTGTCCCCTCCTCTAGCTCAATGATGTGCTCAAAGCCCTTGTCTGGCAGTCTACCTACAGGAAGGTCCCAAAATACCTTTTCGTGTTTCTATAATAAATCCTGAATATCATCTAGGTGTTGTGTGTTGTTCTCTGGAGGTTTCCTAAAGGTGACAAAACATTCTGCAGCCCATTCTATGTCATCATGTTTGAGTACTGCCTCCATCCTCTGTGAAGAGACTGGTTTTGGGGGATAAGTGTTCATGCCCCTCAAAACTACCTGTTTTCCATCTGGCCCTTGGAATTCCATTTCCATTGCTCGATAGTCTGTAGTATATTTCCCTATTGAATAAAGCCATTGAACGCCTAATACTACATGTGTATCTGCCACATCCACTACATAAAATGAATCTGTCATCTGGTAGTTGCCTAACGTGACATTCAGTTTTGGAATCCAATAGTTGCACTCCATGCTAGAGTTTTCGACTACTACTACAGTAAATCCCTCAAACTTCTCTATCGGAATACCCCTCTTGGCTACCCAAGTTGCATCAATGAAATTGTGGGTTGCTCTCCCATCAACCAATACTCCCACTCTATGGCCCTGTACTACTCCCTTGACCCTGAGAGTATGGAATCTAGGTACTCCAGATAGTGTAGCAATAACTCCCTCTAGTGTATCACCCTGGAGTGACTCCTCTGTTGCCCGCAATTCTTCTATTGTTTCCTGCTCATGGTACTCCCCTTCACTGTTTGAATATACCTCTATGTAGTGGGCCTTGGCCTTTCCTGTGCACTTGTGTCCTGGAACCCATGGTTCCTGACAAGTAAAACATAATTTCTTTCGTCTCAAGTCTTTCCTAGTGTCATCGTCTAACCGTTGTTTTCTTCGAGACTTCCTGCTGGAAAGGTTTCTTGTCCTTGTCCCTAACTGGAAAGTTGGTCTTGAGTGGGAACCTGTTCTTCGGAACTGATTCTTGGAGATCTCTGGCTCGGCTAATCGCATCCTGTAGAGTGGGGGGTTTGTAGGCTTTCACCCATCCCCGTAGTGGCTCTGTCAAGGCCTCAGTAAACAACATCGTCAATCTGCTCTCTGACACATCTATTACCATAACAGCTATCCTCTGGAATTCTGAGATGAAGGCCTCGGCGCTACCTGTCTTCTTGAGTTGAGCGAACTCCCTGAAATGTATCTCTGGATCTTTCCTGTCAAATCACTCCATGAGTTTCTGAGTGAACTCACTATCGAAGTGGATGGTGTTGTGACCCAATGTCACTAAGCCGTGGTACCACCACTCATGGACCTCTCTGTCCAAGTGGAGGGTAGCCAATTTAATGGCATATGTCCCTGTCATGGGATTGAGTTGGAAGTAGGTATCCAACTTCTGAACCCATATCCTCGCTGGACCTCTGCGAGTCCCATCAAAGTTTGGGATGGTCAACCTACCCAAGGTTTTCTGCAACTCAGTTATGATTGAATCCCTTGTTGAAATTCCTCGACCTGTTCCGACTCTTCATGTTGCAAAAATCCAAAAAAGACATGGTTGCGTGAAACTCATCCCCTAAGTCCCTGTATTCCTGCAAATAGGCCCCAAAGGGTTCGCTAGGCTCTACCTGCATGACTGGCCCTGCTACTGCATCTGCCAAGAAGTGAGGCATAGTAGGCCTACTGGAAGGTCTGTTATATATGTGGGGTGTGTTCTGCACATTGGTGTATGCATGTTTCCCACTACTGCTTGTAGACCCTCTATCTATCAGTGTGAGAGGTGTAACTGGTTCTGGTTTCGCTGATAATCTGTTGATTGCATTAAGTACGTCCTTTTGCCCTTTGGCTAAGTCTTGCAATGCGCTTACTAGGTTGTGAAACTCCATCCTGTCCTCATCTTCTCCCGTTCATTTTCTCCTGTCAGAATGTTTACCTGTTGGGTGCATGTCCGAGTTGGTATCTTCTAGTTGGATATCCTCAAAGTCCTCTGTGTACCTACTCCTTCTTTTCCTATAGGTTACAAAAGTGTCATCTTCTATATTCATCTACTTCTCATGTTCAAGCCCACAGCAAGCAAGAAACATGCTCTGATACCACTATAGTATCCCAAATACCGATATTTTCTAATTCTATGCAAAATTTCTGAATAGTCAAGCATGCAAAACTGCCATGCAAAATTGCCCTAAATTATAGTTGAAATTAGGGTTAGGGTTTGTAGGAAAGATTATAACACTTACCACTGATAATCCAGCTGAAGATGCTCCTGAAAAAATACACATGCAAGATAAGCCGAGCTGATGAAGTAATAACCCCTTTTTCCAGCGTAGTGCCCCCAGCATACTGGATCAGTTAAAGAGGACGTTTTTCGTTGAGGGGTGGTCTATTGGAGCTGCAAATTTGCCGGAGTGTAGATGTGCCCATGCCGGAGAGAATGGTCGGAGCATGCAAAAGATTTGACCTCTCCAAGTACCCTAGCGAATTGGTTCACCATACTGATGTTCACGTCCTCCCTCTTCTTTGTTCTGCTGCTAGCTGCTCCAGGTGAGCAAACCAATGGCTTATAATCATTCAAAGTAGTAGAGTGATCTTATCGGTGAGAATGCAGGCCACATGCAGAGGAAATATGGTGATCTGGAGTCCCGGTGAATGACTTGGGGTTTTCCAGCTAAATGCCCCCCAGCTGTACGAATGAACCTGCAAATAATCTTCTAGCATACACTGAAACACTGAATAATGATGAATACGACAGATGTAGTGACAAACCTTGACCAAATGTCTCCATTCAACATAATGGCTACTCAGCTCAAGGCCGAATTCCCCCAATGCTGGACTGGTTCCACATCCTGGTCCTTGACCAAATGTCTCCATTCAACAGAATGGCTACTCAGCTCAAGGCCGAGTTCCCCCAGTGTTGGACTGGTTCCACATCCTGGTCGTTGACCAGATGTCCCCATTCTCCTAAGAGAATGGCTCTCGATGCTACTCAGGAAAATTCAACAAGGCTGACACAGGGATGCGAGGTAATCACATAGAGATATGGCTCATAATTATCAAACTGTCATTTTAGGATTTAACAATGGCTTTGAATGATGGTTGGATATGTTGATGAGCCGTTAATAATTCTCGTGGGGGATAAAAGACAGATATCAAAAAATGTATTGACCCTGCCCCCAAACTTTAATGATTGTCATCTTGGCAGCTAGAAAAAATCGAGTTTGTTATTTGTCGTCCGATTGCTGGAGTATTTGATGTACATGCTGCAGAAAAAGAAGAAGTACATCTCGATTTGTTGTTCTTAATGGCAACAGAGAAAATCATCAATAATGTAACGAGAGCGAAAATATGTTATACAATTCAAAATTAACAGCACAAAGTTGCTATATTTAAACAAAATTGTCTTTTGAAATCTAGCTTCCACAGTGGCTACAAAGAAAGTCAACAGCCTCTATTTCTCTTTTTTTTTCGTGGTGACTTGCCATTTTTGGTTTTCAAGACCACCTCAGTCTTGTGATACCATTTTTGGTTTTCATCATAAGATATTTTTTTTACTTTTTTTACAACAATATTATGATTTGAAGTAGAAACAAGGGTCGTGAGTCCGTGAGGCCTTCAATGACATTCAAAGAATGATTATGATGTAAACCTGAAATAAATTCTTTCTTGTTTTTGGGTTTCTTCTATAATTTCAGGGAATGGCCATTGACAAATAGTGTGAGTTTCTCATTGTTAATGGTCCTTGACAGCTCAATTTCGAAAAACTTCTTCCACTTCATATGGCCCTAGACAATGAGTTTGAAATTTTTTCTTTAAAATCTTGAAATCGTGAATCCATATAGTAAAACCCAATCCCCTGTCTGGAACACTTTTGGTTTGATGAACCGAATGCCAATGAGCCAGTTGTTGTTACAGGATCTTTGTATGTTGTTGGGCTTGCTCACTTAACTCCTTTAATAGATTGAGCTAGACTAAACGTTCTTTCTGTGCAGCAATAATGTTCATAGCCTGTTCTAGAGTTGTTCAAAGAGTTTTAATTTCAAACTCAATTAGCAAAAGTATCTTTTTCCCGCAACCAACTCGTAGCGAGTGAAGCCTGTTGATGATTTCCAGGTTGTACAAATGACCCAGACAGCTTCAAAAAGCTTGTTTGCCCAGTCTCAAAAATGGAATTGCATTGTCTTTGTCAAAATGCTTTCTAGCTCCCTGTTGGTGACTTTTGCCTGCCCATTTGCTTGTATATAATAAGGAGTAGTGTTTCTATGTTTGATTTGATAAAACTTCATGAGTTTTCTTAACAACTTGGAAGTAATTTGAGCTCCTCTATTGGAGACAATTTCTCTACGAACACCAAATCTGGTGAAAATGTTGTCATACAAAAATTCAGCAACTTTCTTTACTTGAATATTTTTGAGAGGCTGCACTTCCACCCATTTGGTCAAGTAATCCGTGCACACAATAATGTACTTGAATTGATGATAGGGTAGGCTAATAGGCCCAACAAATTCAATTCCCCACTTGTCGATTGGCTCAAGAGAATCTGTGACTTAAACCACATTTCCTCGGATATAGTTGGTCGACCCATTCATTGACAAGCATCGCATCTACTCACATATTCTTTGGAATCTTTATGAAGTGTTGGCCAAAAGAAGCCGACAGAGAGGATTTTACTTGCAATTCTTTCTACAGCAAAATGCCCTCCACATGGCTCATTGTGGGATGCATTTAAGATATCACAACTTCAGCCTCTCAAACCCATCGACGGAGAATCTAATCAGGTTTAAGCTTAAAAAGGTGCTTTCTCTTATTAATGTTGATTTTTCCCGGGAACTGAGATATTGGGGTAGCTTGTTTGCTATCAGATAGTTTGCAATATGTACAAACCATGGTGTGTGAATAGAGACAGCAAAGAGATGTTCATCAGGAAATGAATCATCAATTGGTTCGTATTCACCAAGTCGATCAAGTAAGAACAAGAAATCTGCAATAACATTGTCACAAATAGGCTTATCAAGTATAGTAATATCAAATTCTTGTAAAAGCAACAACCATCGAATAATTCTACCATTTATAACAGGTTTGTTCAAAAGATATCTGATAGCAGCATGATCAATATGAACAAACAAAGGGTACCCAGTTACATAATGGCGAAATTTATTAATGGCAAAAACTACCTCCATAAACTCCTTTGTTACAGTGTAGTTCAGCTCTGCATGCACAAGATTCTTACTTATAAAATAAAAGGCTTGCATAGTTGCTTCTTCCTTATGCCCCAATACTGCACCTAAAGCCTTATCAGATGCATCAGTATAAACATGAAATGGCAATTCCCAATTAGGTCGCCTAAGAACAAGGGCCGATGTTACCTTGTTTTTTAGTGTCTCAAAGGCTTGCTAGCAGGCTGGCATCCAAGTAAAGTCTACATCCTTAGAAAGGAGAATAAACGTGAAGCTGTCAGTTTGCTAGAATCTTGAATAAATCTTTGATAGTAGCCAACATGTCCTAGGAAGCTCCTAACATCTTTCTGCTTTGAAAGGACAGGAAGGGTCCACTTGAGTTCCTTTTTTTGAGCTATGATGACCCAGTCAAATCTGAAAAATGTATTTTGATGGGGCTAGGTCTAGGCATGGTGCGAGGGCGGGAATTGTTTTAACTTCATCTGTACGAGAGGAAAGTGTGTATTCATTTCTTCAGAGTTTGAATGCACCAATAATATGGCTGAATATAAAGCTTTGCTTTTGGGGTTAGAAATTACCAGAGATTTGAAGATTAAGTGCATAAGCATCATTGGTGATTCTAACTTAGTAGTATCCCAGATTAAGAACCACTTTGCTGCAAAGAATGACCGAATGTGTAACTATCGAAATGCTATGTGGGACGTTATTGAAATGTTCAACGCTTTCTCAATCAAAGCAGTGCCAAGGGAGCAAAACTCTCTTGTTGATGCATTATCTGTGGCAGCATGCACTTTCGAAATTGTAAGGTGGAAGTTCTTTTAGACAGTCTGTTCCATAGTTACATATATCAGCAATATATCATGAGTCATTCCTCTTGGCGATACATCACCTCTGAAAAAGCGCGACAATTACGACATTTTGAATATATCACGATATATTGAATGTGTCGCGATATATTGGGTGTATATCGTGATATTTTCCAAAATATTGCCCTGCTAAAAAAATTGCATGGAATTTGGGAAATAAATCCATGGGTTAAGTTTTTTGCAGTGTTATTAAAACCAGAGATATAGGTTTGCACGTTGGATATAGATTACTCAATAGTTGCTTGACCACAATTGGGTTCTTGCTTGGCATTCTTACCTAGGGTGTTGGAGTTATCTCCACATCTTGGGTGATGTCTTCAATGATGGCCACAATGAGATGATTGCGTGCTTGGAGAATGCCCAACTAAGGAGGAGGGGCACTGTGCATCCTATAAGAGGTCATTTGGCCCTAGATAGCAAAGGGTTGCTTGAATTCCTATATGCAAGCTTCGAGTTGGCTCAAGGACACCTAGGTTGCGACAATGTTCATGTAAACAGAGTGGACCCAGTGGAGTACATGAATTACGAGCAATGACATTTGTGTTAGCTTGTGACAAAGAAGTTTGCACACCTTATGTAGTTGCATCACTTTTGAGCCCTTATTGTGCACAACATTTACCTTGGAGCTTGAGATATGTATTGTAGCTGTCCACATATGTGAGTTGACATGTAATTATTGTGGATTGTTTGTAAGGGCGTTGGCCCACATATGTATTGTTGACCTCCCTCGCCTATCATCTATATAGAAGGAGAGAGTCCTTCACTTGCTCATCATTCTTGTTCATCCTGTGATTAGGGATGTCACTAGGAGCACACTGGTCATCCTCTCTCTCTCTTGTATCTTCTATTGTACTCTCCCTCTCTGAGTCACTAGAGTTTCTTGATCTTTTTCTAGCATCTTTAAGTCTACGGTTAGGTTTCCATCCCTTGGAAATTTGGATATTAGGGTTTTGGGTTGAGACCCTAGGTTGTACATGGAAAACGAATGAAGAGGAATTATCTTCCCTTGCAGGACTTGCTTGAGTGATTTATGCTTGTTGGATATTCTTGGTTGAGCTAGGGTTTTTATTTTGGAGAGTTAATGGATTGTACTAGCCTTGTGATCAGGGAAAATTTTAAGGATCCATATTTTTTATGAAGTATAGAAACCTTGGCAAATCTTACCAATTCTTAAATTTCCAACCATAAAATGATTGGAGATACTTTTGTAAAAATAGTCAAACTCCTAGGGATATTATATATTTTTTGGAAAACTTTGGCGCTTTTTCAAGTAAAAGAAAAAAAGTATCCTATGGAATTTGGGCGAAGCATTTTAGAAAAAAATGAAAATTGGCAAATCTTTACTTGGAAAAATCATCGAAAATTAGCCCATGAGCTAAAAATCACCCCTATTTTCCCTGATCATGATAAGGCTACGGCATGTACACAAACTTCATCTTATGCATATTGATGAAGTTTTCAGATGTCCAATACTTGTGTAAATTGTAGATTTGATTTTCAGTCATCTGTGATCTTCACGGCTTGTAATTTCCAACTATATATGCCTTGCTTATTTGACATTAGTAAAAGGTAATATGCTAACTTGTTAAGTGATTTAAAATTCTAATTGAAGAAGATAAGGGTTGTTTTGCTGCTTTGTTTACAGCTGTAAATGTGTTTTCAGTTCTGGTTTATGCATGATAAGATTTCCCTAGATGGCTGAAACTTATCACCACACTCTGGTATCTTTCCTATTTGATTGCCTAAATACTTCACGTTGTTAAGGATTGAAATATTGTCCACGGCCGCTGTCGTTTTATCCTTATTTCATAACAGCCCTAAGACTGAAAATTCACAGCATTAAGATCAGGAAAACTTCTAGTTAAAGAGGTGAAATTTCTGTTTTGCATTAAAGTCAAATTATGCCATAAATTTGCACATGGTTTAAGAACATTTCAGAAATTTTCTACACTGTACTACCTTGTTTAGACATTAAAAAAATATGGCACCATCCTCATGCTAAGGATACAGCATCTCCCAACAAATATTTATTTCAAGCTTTCAATAATCGCACTTTAAGAATAATAAAAGTCAATTCAAATTTTAGTAATAATAAAAGCCTCGTTAGACTATAATTAAAAAGCTTTCTTCAAAAGGCATACTATCTTAATCTAGAATATAAGCTTAAACCTTCATCTAAAGGATCACTAAAATACCTGAAATCAATCAATGGGCGAATGTAATTTTGTCCAAACGTGTAGTAATCAAAAGGATCCCGTATTGCTTTGTGATAGGAAGAAAATGTAAAAGGATCCTAAAAATCAAATAAGAGCAATTACCAGCAAATTTTGATGAGAAAATTTCGTGCAATGCATATAGTGCTTTTTCTTATGAATATCATCTCTAAAAAATGAATATATTGTGGGAACAATTGCATATAGGAGCCTGTTGAAAGAAACAAACCTCATATTGCAAGAGAATACGATCAAAAGTTGCTGCCATGTTTGAAAGAACTACTTCTTTTGCATTAGGAACACCACTATTAAGAACCTGTAGAAGATAACAAGTGCATTACAATATTCATTAGGACATGATATGTGCACACAAATAGCAATGAAACCAGTTGCACAAATAAGACAGAAAGCAAGAGAGATGTTGAATTGCGCACATGTTGTCCACTCTACATGTTGTTCAATTTATTATGGTACACAGTATCCAAAAATGTAATTTAGTCAATCAATAGAGTGATTGATAGAGAAATCAGTGGGGTGATTGACGTAGTGGTAGGTGGAGTGATTGGTGGTTGTTTCTCTCCTAAACACAAGAGATATGATCAGAAGTCTACAAATACATTATGATACATTGCCACCTGTCACCAACTATTATTCTAATCATTTCCTCTCTGCATAGAGGAATTGTTCCCAAATTTTGTTGTAGATGGTTAAGTGTTGCTGAAAACCAGCATCTGATAGCCGCTAAGCTTGAGCAGGCAGGTTTCCCTTCTGGGCAACCAGTTAAATGGTGGCCTGTCATGTCGAGTAGATCTGGTGCTTACATCAAGCATAGTGTCCTCAGTCAATGGAGACTGAAAATCTGGATTGGTGACTTCCAGATGGGCAACTGTATCTTCTTCCTCCAATTGAGATGGCTCATAAAGCTTGAGTTAGCTAACATTCACAACATCATGTATACTGAGTTGCAGTGGAAAACCTAACCAAATATACAGTGATGATAAATATATATGTATATAGATCTTCTCCAAAGCCTAGCCAAATACAGTGGAAAACCTAGCCAAATATATGGATCTTCTCCTTATACAGTGATGATATATATATATATATATCCTTGAGAGAGAAAAGATTAAAGTCCTTTGTCTTGTTGGTCCTATGGGTAAAAGGGGTTGTTTCTCCACCCTTATGGTACACCTTGCTCTTATGGGTATAAGGGTTTCCTTAACTTCTTATTGTGACCCCCTTGGTTGACTTATGGTCCTTTATCTTTTACTTGGTCTTAGCAACCCTATTGTGTGTACCTTTGGTATAGTGACTTTTTATTGTTTTATTGTTATTGACCATATGACCTTTAGTACCCCATTCTAAGTCAACCTAATCTTATTTTATGTTATGTTTGGTAACAACCCTAAAAGCTAGGGTTTAGTGGATTGACCCTTCTAGAAGGCTTGTTAAGATTATAAATTCAGGTCTTGAATTTCATTTTGGAGTGTGTTCACAAGAGAAGATTGAAGATCGGATCTTACACCTGCTCTAGGTTTTGCTGTTGATATTTGGGTTGATGTCTAGGATTTTTCTGCCACCTCTCCACTCAGCCTGTTAATTGTAACGAGAAAAAACTCGTTTACTAAGAATACTTCCAGTGTAGATAAAATAAATAATCCCTGTATGGATAAAAATATACAATTTGATGAAAGATGAGATGATTTTACATTTCACAATGTTTTTGACTTTCATAAGCCCCTTGGTACCTTTTCACGTAAAAAACATGACTCTTGACTTTTAATTAATTATTAATTGTGTATTATTAACAATTAATATTAATAAAAATAATAATTTAATATTAATTGTTATAATGTTATATATATATTTTTCCATATAACATTGCCTTCCCCTTGGAGAAGCTTGGTCCTCAAAGCTTATAGAAGACAAGGCTATGTCTGATTTTTTTCTTGAACCAACATCTCTAGATCCTTTCTTTTAGAATTTGGGACACTCGATGAAATGAGACGATACGAAATACGAATTCCAAAGAAGAAATGCTGCATCATCGTTGATGTGGTCCATCCGATATCTATTTTCATCAGAGCTATTTGATGGCCTTGTGGGGTGGTTCTTCTCGTTTGTTGCTTAGTGTGTTGATCTGATGTTCTTGCTTGTCTGACAATGTAACTCTTCTTTGTATGTTCATTTTGACCCTGTCGTTGTTCAAAATTACTTTTATAATTGGAGTGTCGATAAGGAGTTTTTGTTGTTTGTTTTTCTGTTGGATTGACTTCCTTTTGAACTGTTACGAAGACTGAATTTATGTTTATTTCTTCTTTCTCAACTTGAATTTGTTTTCCGGAAAGCCTAGATGCTTCCTTCTGGATTTGTGCTAGTTTACTCTCCAGTAGATTGTTATTACTCTGAATCTTCTCGAACCTGTCGTCTTGCAACTTTTTGTCCTCTTTTAACTTCTCGATTTGTTCCTATAGTTCTTGATTAAGATTCCTTAGGCTTTGGTTTTCTTCCTCCTTTTCTAATACTCTTCCTTCCAGGTTTTCATTGGAAAGTTTTGTCTTCCGACTATGTTTCAGCTTCTTGATTTTTGTCAGTAATGTCTTGTTATGAATTCTTAGTCGAAATAATTCTTCGGTATTGCTTGCTAAATTGTAATTAATTTTCTTAATTTCCAGCTTGTTCATTTTCTTAACGTCATCATACTTTTGCTAGAGTTTTTCTTGTTGTTCTTGATGTTGACATATCTCTGAATCTTGATCTTCTAGCATTTTCTGGGCTTGCGCCAATTCACTATATTTGCCCTTGATGAGTTTGTTTGAGCGCTTTGTCTTCTTCAAAGTCGGTATCGCTTCTATACGGTGACTTTTTGATCTAGTCTTCTAAATTTTAATTGTGACTTTTCAAATGTGATATTTACTCAGCTTTATCTGATAACATTTTTCTAAAACCTTCATTATTTTTTTCCAATATTTGATTTTGGATTTCTAAGGTATGATTCCTTTGCTCTTGAATTATTTTAACCAATTTTTGCTTATCAATTTCGCATTGTAGATAGTTATTGGTCGCTTTGTAATGTTCTAGCTGAGCTAATACTGCTTGTAATTGTGATTGTAATTTTGCATTTGTAATCGTCATAGCTACGACTTCTAGACGATAATTTGATCTTCCTTGACTTGGTTTCTTCTTTGATTTTTGTCTTCCTTCCTTCGACAATGGTTAGATACAAAAGATATAATAACTCTCAATGTAGTTCTTATTGCGATAAATAGTTTTCCTTTGACTTAACTTATTTGGCAATGAATAATCCTTGACTTCTTGACAAGAAATGGTCTTTGACATTTTCGATTTTTTCTTCCTTTGACTACTTTTCTTTTTTTTTGTCTTCTTTTCTTTGACAATAGGGCGGCACAAAAGATGTACTAAACCTCAAAGTCGTTTTTTCTTGGGGGAGAAAATCTCCTTTTGACCTTTTCTATATCTTCTTTTTGTAAGGCCCTTTCTTAAAAAAAGTAATAAGCATTATTATTATTATTATTATTATTATGAAAAAATAAATTATTATTATATAGTTATTTTTAAATGTTTATATATTATAATAATAATTAATAATATTACTTTTATAATATTTTTTAAATCGAGTTTTAAACAATAATATAATTATAATATTATAATAATAATATTGAATTTTTTTTGGAATTTGATGTTGAAGTAGGCTTTTTATTTCCTTTTTTTTAGATCTAGTGGAGAAATGGTGGAGGAGGGATAATGGTGGCTGGTTCCTGGTGTGGTGGCGAGGGAAGGATAGGGCATGGGGTGGCGAGGGGAGGATAGTGTGTGGAGTTTGAAGATAGCAGGTGCCGTGGATATGCTGTGGAGCTAGGGCACGAAGAGGAGCACAGGGCTCTTGCAGGCCGTAGTGGAGGCCGCGAAAGGGAGGTGTAATGACAAGGTGGAGGGCATGGGCGTAGGGAGGAGGTGCGAGATGTGAGTGTTGGGGAAGGTCCTGCGAGGGAGCATGGAGAGGTGGCCGCGAGGGTGCGTAAAGGAGGTGGACGCAGTCGCAGGAGTGTGGAGCGACGGGCAGGTGTGTAGAAGAAAAGAGGTGTGGAGCATAGCACAGGTCTATGGAGCAGGAGGGGAGTCGAGATTGGGAGGGCGGCGCAGTGGAGCAACACGCATAGGCGTGGAAGTGGAAGTGCGAGGAGGGGACACGTAGTGGTAAGATCGTGATGAATGTGTACATGGAGGAGGCGTGGGTGTGGCGTGGAAGAAGATGGCGCGTGGTCGAGCAGCAGAGAGGAGGGGTGATGGGCGACGATGGCAAAGCAGTGGATGTGGGCGAAGGATGTAAATGTGACGCCGAGGGGTCGAGTAGCAGAGGCGAGGGCAACGGGTGGCAGCAAAGTGCTGAACGCGGGCTGAATAATGGAGGTGTAGAAAATGCAGTGGAGGAGGATTGGATGCACGAGGGGGGTGGAGGAGGGAGCAGGTGTAGGGAGACACGTGCCAAAGGAGGGGGGTGAAGGGAGGCCAATTGAGGAGTTTGAGTGTGAGTGCAGGGGAAGAAAGAGCTACCTGGAACAACGAGTGACTGAAAGTGCAGTGAAATGGAGGCACTGTGGGGGAAGCCAAAGGCCCGTTTTTTTTGTCAAGAACCAATAAATTCAGAGAACCTTTGAAAACAATGTCTGGCCAGCAGTCGGTAATCAATAGAGTTCCCAAGGAGGGGCTTTGATACCAATGTAACGAGAAAAAACTCGTTTACTAAGAAAACTTCCAGTGTAGATAAAATAAATAATCCATGTATGGATAAAAATATATAATTTGATGAAAGATGAGATGATTTTACATTTCACAATGTTTTGGACTTTTATAAGCACTTTAGTACCTTTTCACGTAAAAAACATGACTCTTGACTTTTAATTAATTATTAATTGTGTATTATAAACAATTAATATTAATTGTTATAATGTTTTTTTTTTTATGTCACCTAGCACCTAGCCCTTAGGAGCGGTAGTGAGGGCTAGAGGATCACATCTTCAGTTTGGATCTTCTCCTTATACAATGATGATGATATATATACCTTGAGAGAGAGAAAAAATTAAAGTCCTTGATCTTGTTGGTCCTATGGTTAAAAGGGGTTGTTTCTCCACCCTTATGGTACACCTTGGTTTATGGGTATAAGGGTTACCTTAACTTCTTATTGTGATCCCTTTGGTTGACTTATGGTACTTTATCTTTTACTTGGTCCTAGAGCCCCTATTGTGTGTACCTTTGGTATAATGACTTTTTTTATTGTTTTATTGTTATTGACCATATGACCTTTAGTACCCTATTCTAAGTCAACCTAATCTTATTTTATGTTATGTTTGGTGACAACCCTAAAAGTTAGGGGTTAGTGGATTGACCCTTCTAGAAGGCTTGTTAAGATTATAAATTCAAGTCTTGAGTTTCATTTTGGAGTGTGTGTTCACAAGAGAATACTGAAGATCTGATCTTACACTTGCTCTAGGGTTTGCTGCTGATATTTGCGTTGACGTCTAGGGTTTCGCTATCATCTCTAAGTTGTTGCCACCTCTCCACTCAGCTTGTTAATAATGTTGTTGCCTTGTTCAAGCCATTGTTGTTGGTTTGTGATGACGCCTAGGGTTACTACTGCTTTGAGTGGACATTTTGGGTTCTTGTTGCTTCATCCTTCTTGTGATATGGGCAATGTCTATCCTTGGTGACTGTATGTTGCCCCTTTACATGGTCGTCACTGTATCTGTCTTCTCCTTGGCTGGTCGTGACTGTTGAAGAACCCTCTCTAAGTTGGACGTGACTATGTTGGCCTCTTCTTAGCAAGCCATGACTGATGGTAACCTCCTTCTGCTAGGTTGTAACCTTTCCATACTGTATCATGATAGTTGGTGACCTCCTTCTGTAGTCTTTAACCTTTCCTTATTGTATCGTGACTGTCGAGAGCCCTCTAGGGCTATTCATGGGTTGTGGAAACCCTCTGTGGACTAAACCCTTGTAGGTTCTGTCTACTAGCAGGCCATGACTGTGTGGGTTGGTTGTGACTGTGGCTTCCTTCTCTCAGCAGGTCGTGACTATGTTAATTACTTTTGGGCTATATTATGACTGTGGTGACACATTCCTGCTGGGTCGTGACTTCTGGAAGCCACTAGGGTTAAACCGTGACTGTGTAAGCCCCTTAAGTGTTGAGCTTTAGTTGTTTGAGTTCTCCTTGACCGGGTTGTGGGTTCTCTAACCTTCTCTGCTGAGAAGTGACCTTGTGTACTGGTGTAACCCTTATAGCCTGCCCAAAATTGGAGCTATGACTTATTAATGTTGTTAGAATGAGACAATGACCTCTTCTGCTTTTAGACTGTGGCTATAACTCTGTTGGTATGCCATAGACTTCGGTTGTGATTTGTTGGGTACTTCAGACTCAGGTTATGACTCTGGTTTTAAGTGGAACAAGACTTTTGGGATATCTTATCTGTACTGTATGTGTCTAACCTAAACCTATAGTACTTAACTTCTCTCTCTCAAAGTATGTCCTCTAACAGCTTGTCCTTTCAGTGACAAGAGCTAACTCAATATGTCTGAGTATAAGGCAGATCCAAACCAGATCTCGACTAACCCTTATTACTTGTTGTTCATTAGTCGGTACTACTGCTATGTTTAGTATTTATGTTATGTACATTGCATTTGATAAATTGTATCTCAAGGACCAACTTTAACACAGTGACCATTGGAGTGTTAAAGTTGAAGGAGATGAAAATTACGTTTTGAAGTATTACAACTGTATTGTTCTGGATCTAGTTTTGTTGTAGTTTTGTTTTATGCATTAAAGTATAAAATTTTAACTTGCTTATTTCAAACCCTAACCTAACCAAAACTTTAACAGCTTGTGCAGGTCCATGACAACACAAATAATGTGTGTGTTCCTCCTAAGTAACAATGTAGATGAGAAAACCATTTAAGTGCAAAAGACAAACTTTCCAATGTGGGGTCGGAAGATGTCATTGATGAATTGCATGAATGTCGTTAAGGCATCTATGAGACCAAAAGGCATGGCCAACCATTTGTATAATCTTAACTTGGTTTTAAAGGTGTCCTTAACATTTCCTAGGACTCTATGCGAACCTATTCATGACCAAAAGTCGAGTCCAACATGGTGACATAATTGGTTCCTTTCAACAAATTGACCAAATCAATGTTATCATAACCGGATCGATCATCGAATCGGCAGAGCACAAAATGTGAACCGAACCGAAACCCACACTGGAACTGGAAAAAACCAGTAGATCAAAAAACACATCAAATATTCATATTTTGTAAAAAAACATATACATTCATGTGAATACATATGAATCCAAACCATTAATACACAAATATGCAAAGTTTCTCATATATATAGCAAGTACAGGTGCAAATAAGCAAAATAGCATCGAGTGCAATACATCACTGAAGTTCTGAACCAAGATACATCAACAAAGAGGCTCTAAATTGCCCCTACAATCCAAAAAATAAGCATAGTACTACTACTAATGAGGGTTTAGGTCCTTAGGTTTAGGGGTTTTTTGTTTTTGTTTTTTTTAATTTGAGATCTGTGGGCCCCTTAGCGGTTGTCGTACGACACAGTTGTTGATTTTTCTGAGCAGCATCGAGAGCCCTTCTCTTAGGAGAATGGTACCACCTGGTCCAAGACCACGGTGAAGACTCAATCCAGTGTTGAGTGACCATTCTGCTGAATGGTAGATATCTGGTCTGGGACCATGATATAGACCCAGCTCTGCCCTGGGTAGACTCAACCTTGTGTTGAGTAGACATCTGGTCCAGGACCATGATGTAGACCAGTCTGGGACTGGTAGACTCAGCTTAGTTCTGAGTAGCCATTCTCTTGGAGAATGAAGACACTGTAAGCCCTAGACTGGGTCTGGGCATGTGTGTGCCACTTTGACCCTTGATCTATGGGCTTGGTGTGCTTCTCCAAGGATTAGCTACCCTTGGTTAAGTTACCCTAGTACCAAATCTAGGTGTCACACAGTGTGTGAGATAAAAGCATTAATAACTCTCTTGGTTTATGATGATGTACTTTTGAAATTAAAAAAGGACCACGGGTAATGACCACAAGGGCAATTGGAAAAAGGCCAAAGTCAAAAGTCAAAATAAATAAAGACCTTTTGAACACAGGAAAATGACCACAAGTGAAAGTCAAAATAAATAAGGACTTCTTATAAAAGTCAAAGGAAAAATAAAAGGACCCTTTTTGGTAAAAGTGAAAGTGAAATTAGGAAAAGATTAAAAATATTATTATTTTTATCTTTCCTAATCTTGTCCACTTACAGGTGAACGAAGGTTATAAAAGAAGATCAAGTCTTCTCATTATACACACAAGTTCCCTCTCACAGGTGAAGCTGCTACTTTTATTGAAGAAGATCTTTGCCTCAGCCTAGGGCATCATCAGCAAACCCTCAGCTAGGGTTTCCATCAGCATTCTTCATCTCAGAATTTTTGTGGCAGCTCTTAAATTTTTCGGGCAGCCCACACTCTCTCTCTCTCTCCTCACGATTTGTTTGTCCTTTCTCCAGGCAGCAGCCATACAGTTCTCCGGGCAGCTCAGCTTTTCCGGGTAGCCAAGTGTTGGGCAGACTCCTCCTCTTGGGTTGCCTCTGTTCGTTCTTTGGGCAGCCTTCTAGGGCTCGGCCCTTCCATTCTTGCCTTCGGGCAGCTAGCAGGAGCAATCGGCAAGGGCTAGGGTCTGCTGTAGACCTATGGGCATACCCAAGTGGGTGCTACTGCTACCCCAGACCCTCCAGGCAGCTCACGGGCAGGCCCTAAGGACTCCGATCAGGGATTCTCATCACTCGGGATGCAGCACAACTGTACAACAGATCACGAACAGCAGCAGAGCTGCATTTTCGGGCAGCCTAATATTTTTTTCAGGCAACAGGTAATTTTCCGGGCATCTAACAGTCTGAGATTTTTACTGACAGCTGTGATTTTTCGAGCAGGAGAGAGAAAATCTCAATCTTCTGGAAAAGGCCCTAAATTTGTAATTTTTGCAAATTCTGGAAATTGTGGGTAAAATTATCAGTCTGAGTTTTACTAATGAATTTTACTATTACTGTGGGAAAATTCAGATCTAGAATTGAGGAACTGTTTGAAGAATTTTCTAAGTCATCTCATTTACGAGATTAGCTATTAATGTTTTGGGGTTTTTGTCCTTTGAAGGTTTCCCCAGTGAAAAATCTTGTGTCCATATGTGCTGATGCGATGAATGTGTTTTTTGCTGAATTGTTTTTAGTAGATTTGCAAATTTTTAAAAGTTTATGCTAATGCTAAAAATTCAACAAGTATGGACCAGTCAGTTTCATGCCAAACCGGTCAAACCCGGTCGATTCGACGGTTTTGGCCCGGTTTCATACGGAACCGACCGGTTCTTAAGCGGTTTGAGTAAAAAACACGGTCCAGGCGGTTCAGGCATCGGACCGGACCAGGAAACCCTCTAAACCAGTTGGACCGGGTGGTTTTGCCTAAACTGGACCGGTTCCGATAACACTGGACAAGATAATCAATCTTGGTAAGCAAGTAATGGTTCTTGACAATTATCTTGTTGAGAACCCTATAATATGTGCATAATCTCGATTTATTGTTCTCTTCATTGAAACAATCAACAAGGGAATGAGTTGGGTAAGATCTTGCCAGCATCTAACAAGTGTTGAATTTGGTACTCTATCTCAACACTCTTCCAGTGGACTAATTATTTAAGAAGAGTAGTTAAGAAATGAAGAACCATGGATCCAATCAATAGCATGCTGGATAGCCTGAATGAGAGAGAGACCATTAAATTCTGCAAAAATATCAGCATAAGAGTCTACAAGGATTTGGATATCAAAACCAGAAAGCTTACTGCTTTTATCCTCCATCATTTGACGAATGACACAAAGTATCAAAACTTAATCAAGTTTACTTGTTTTACTTCTTACCTATCAGTAAGGAAATCACACAAGAGGAGAGCTTCTAGATCATTTCATCCTTATATAGACTATATGCTTTATGATAACCATCAAAGTGTGATAGTCATATTTATACAGTGTGCCAAGGAGCAAGTCACAACAATTAAGTAGAAACACATTCTAGTCTATGGTGTATGGAAAAGGTTTGATAGCAAAAGTTATAGAACTTTTGCATGTAACCATGGAAGGTTTCCTAGTATCCTCAATCCATTCCAACTGATACAGCTTGGAAGGAGTAGTGGGTTGCTTCATATCATCGACTAACTTTAGGAAAATGAGATTCCGACCATTGTCATCAATGATCAAGGATGACAACTTCTGCTTGATCTAGAAATGATGCATGAAGAGGGCCTCTTTGTCACATTAAGTGTAGTCTTTGCCCTCGAGAATGAGTTGTGAACTTAAGGATCTAGGGTTATCAACGAGAAGCTCGAATTATTCATATGTTTGTTGTTACTTACTGAAAAGGACCTTGGCTTTCTTGACCTACAACGCCTAGAGTTTTTCAGTGGAGTGACTTCGCCTGTTGAAAAAGGCATGATATTTCTTCTTCTTCTCATTGCTAGTACAAGGGGGTTTTACTAGCTTCTCCTTTAGTCTGTAAATGTCGAAGGTAGAAAAAGAGGAATCCTTTTACTGAGAAGGTTGTGAGTTCTTAGACAATTTTGGCTCTATTTTCAAGTCATACTCTATTTCTTGTCTCAAACTAGGAAATAAATCATTAAGGAATTTAACTGGTTTAATGTAAGGTATTGTACCTCAAGTTGTA
Source organism: Pseudotsuga menziesii (assembly GCA_001517045.1). Taxonomy (NCBI): domain Eukaryota; kingdom Viridiplantae; phylum Streptophyta; class Pinopsida; order Pinales; family Pinaceae; genus Pseudotsuga; species Pseudotsuga menziesii. The sequence goes on along the minus strand of LPNX010066412.1, from coordinate 313,246 downwards.
TCTACAGGCGATTGAACTGCTACATGAAATGTTGAACTATATAGTCAACAATTTAGCAAAGCTGAAAGCATCATGTAAGCAAGCCATCATTGTAGAGGAGGGGATAGCATCGCTTGCGTATGTTGTCCTCAACATCATACAATCAGGCAACACGTTGTTGGTTCAATCATGCCAACCATTGGGTGTAAGTTTACCACCATGTGAGGGCTTACTCTTCCATGTGAACCTTGGCAGTCATGACATGATCACCTCCGATCATATTCGCATCTCTTTAAGTAGGATTCAAGATTGTAGATCAATACGTCTAGCCTATTGGCATTGAAAGAGCCATTAAAGCAAAGCAAGCAAATTTTGGCAAGTATAATGGCCTTTATGCAATGACCACAACAGTGGGCAATGATTGGTGTTGTTGTAGCTGTTGTTGTTCGCTAGCCGTCACCTGCTTAAACAGAAAGGCATCATGTCCCACGACTTGCAAGAGCTTTGCTTGGAACTCGTATTGTTTTTATCATTGCTCAACCAATTGTTCTATTTGCCCGGAGAGCTTTTGGAGTTGTTCTGCTAAGTCATTGTTGTACCAATTGATCTGTCGGCAATTTGTTTTGTTGTCACTGTTGTTCAACTAGGAGATAGACAATTTCAAACTCTTACCAGGAATCGGCACCACGCTTAGGCACCATGTGATGAACATAGTACACCATTCTAGGCAAATATTTGATTGGACAAGAGAGAAAAAGGGGGAAATGGCTGCAAGATGAAAATTCTCAAACACATGACTGGAAACATTCTAAAAGATTTGGCACTTCTTGGTGAAGAAATTCTGCGTTTTACTGTTTGCTGGTTTATGTCAACATTTCGTGGTTTTCACATACAGCCGATTTTGCATTGGCTGTAGGTTACTTATGAAATTTTACTGAACAATTAAACACACAGTAAAATACACTAACAGGCTGAAAAACACATTTAACAATCACACCATAATCAAGCCCTGGAAAAACCCCCACGGGAAAAACCAGTTAAAGAGAGAGAGAGATTTTATTATCTTCAGCAAAATATCAGAACAGAAATACAATGAAAATTTAACCTATTATCTCCACCCAAGATTTCATCTCAAAATCTTGAAAAAAGGTGCCCAGCAAAGCCTTGAAAACTGTGCAGAAAAATAACAGCAGTCCGTACAACTGTACGGCCTCGATTTCTGTGCCCTATTTTATCTCGAAAACTGTGCAGAGTTTACCTCGATTTCTGTGCCAAAAATCTGCCTAGAAAACTGTGCCAAAATCCGTACACCTTGAAAACTGTGCAGCATTAAATGCAGTCCGTACACCTCGAAAACTGTGCCAGCAATTAATGCAGTCCGTACCCTCGATTTCTATGCAGTCTCTCTTCTTGGGAATCGTGCCAATGCCCTAGCTCGACCTCCTCCTCTCTCAGCTCAGTCTCTCCTTCTCCAAAAATGAAAAAGTGAAGTGTTTTGCCTCCCTCAACCCTTTTTGTCTAAACCCTAAGTGGGAATCTAATCCAACGGTGGAGAAAGATCAAATCCAATGGCTAAGATTCAATGAGAGTAAAAATCACATTTATTTAAATCACTTAAATAAATTTACTCACCCACTTAAATTTATCAAAAAGTGACTTTAACTTTATAAAGTCTCATTAAGTAGCTTTTAATGTGAGGGTCACATTTTTCCCCTTTCTAAGTGACTTAGGCAAAAAGTCACTTAAGGAACGAATTCCTAGGGTACAAAACTAACACTCCCTGTTACCGAGGAAGGTGTTCTGCACCACTCCCAACTTATCTCTGAAGAAGACAAACTTCCCCCTCCCCAAAGACTTCGTCAGAATGTCTGCTACCTGCTCATCAGTGGATATATACTGTAGCTCAACTGCCCCTCTCTGAACATAGTCACGGATGAAATGGTACCTGATCTCAATGTGCTTCGACCTGTCATGAAACACTGGATTCTCAGAGAGCTGAATGCAACTCTGATTGTCGCAATAGATCACCGTAGGCCTAAGCTGTTGATCAAATAAATCTACCAATAACTTGCGAAGCCACAGTGCTTCACAAGTAGCCTAACTGGCTGCCATATACTCGGCCTCAGCAGAACTCAGTGCAACGGACTTCTGTTTCCGACTGAACCACGACACTGCTGCCGAGCCCAAACTGAAACAACAACCGGAAGTGCTCTTCCGATCCCTCACACAACCTGCCCAGTCTGAATCTGTGAACCCAACCAAGCTGACTCCACCCGAACCACTGTAGTCCAGACCATAATCCACCGTACCTGCAAGATATCTCAGTATGTGCTTTGCGGCAGTCCAGTGCACACTCCTACGCTCAACCATGAACTGACTAAGAGTGTTAACCGCAAAACACAAGTCTGGCCTGGTATTGACCAGATACATCAATGACCCAATGAGCTGACGATATAAAGTGGGATCCACCAACTTACCCTCGGAAGCATGAAGTTGCTTCCAGTTGGTGATCATAGGCGTACACATCGGCCTGCAGTCCTCCATCCGAAATCTCTTCAAAATATCAACTGCATACTTCCCCTGTCCAAGGAAAATATGTCCAGCCTC